>JAUELC010116033.1:0-11627 GCA_031471745.1 Cryptochiton stelleri
CATTCTAGTGCATAAGAACCTACAGCAAAAGACCCATAATGTAAAAAAAGATACTCATATAACTCCAAATAAAAATGTATTATCCATTGTTTTGGGATGCCGCTTCACTTTATCCGAAAACAATGGACAACTCCTTTTGATTTGCTGTTATTTAAACGTTAACCCTTAATGTAAAAATTTTTACATTAAGATTAATTTTTACATTAAGGGTTGCAACACTGGTATATTGTTTATATACTAGATGATAAATTGAAAGCTTATTAAATATGAACTGCCCTGTCATCATCCAGAGCTTGTTTCACCCTTATGTTTTATAGCATATAGCATATCGATTGGTTTCCTAATTCCCACTGCATTCTTCCATCTATATATATATACCTTTATCGTATAGAGGTTATCAATTACAACTCGAGAATAAGATCCATTGAAAAAAACTTGTCTCTGAGAGTTTAACTAGAACATGAGATAATTTATCGATTTTGTATTAATCGTCATCCCTGTGCCAGTGTGATTATCTTTAAAAAAATATACCTTTATCACTCCAGTACCGTATATTTCGTATCGAATTGGTTACTACTGAATGCCCAAGTGTATTTCCACCCATACGTATAGTTTTATAAGTGCAGAGAGAAAATAATGCTGGGATTCGATCCCGGATCGTCTGGGTTACAGGCTCAACGCTACCGAAAGAGCTACAGAGACTCACGCTAGAATGCTAACACAAATTCCTAATACCACCTGGATGTCACGTTATTGTTACTTAATAAATATCATTGATTTACCTGCACACATGCAGCATAGCGTTCATTGTCGTCTAACGGGTTGAATTCTAAGTTTGAATTTAAACCGGCTGCACCAATTTCATTAACACAACTCCGAGCTCAATCCATATGCAAATAACCAAATGTCCTCAACTTAGACCTATCAACTTACGTTTTGACTCCTGTTTGACTTAAACTATACTCACGAGGATTTGTCTAACATTTTGGAAAGCATACCCACATGTTTCAGTCCTTTAACTTAATATGTTGGTTTTACAGTCTGGAACAAGAACCACGTGCGATGTAGACAGTCAGTCTCGTGTCCATTTCATTGCAGGTGTTCTATACCAACCTCGAGGGAAACTCACATAGCCACGTGATACCTATGACCGGAAAGACCAGCACGTGCTGAAATTCTTTTCAAAATGCAAAATAGTTGACCGGCAATATTTTTTTCTCCATAAATTGATTCTGTCCGCCTAAAGCATGTCGTCTTCTCGAGACAAGGTGGGTCCTGGCGTGAAACTCTATTCCCCTCCTTGTCACGCTTGGGCCGTATTTCTGTTCAAACAAAGAGGAGATAACCCCTCCTAGTTCGAGTGATCGACAATACAAGCTCACACCTGGCCATGGTGCCATATATCCCTCTGCATATAGCCGGAGGAGTGAAAGTCATTAAACTTTTACTTTACGTTATAAGGCGGAAAATTTAATATCACCACTCTAACAGACAATCAAGAATAAGCATAATTTGAGCCATAGCTCGAAAAGAAGGACGTCTTTCTCTGCTGTTTATCATGATATTCCGGCAGAGGATATACACTGTTTTAAAAGTAGTGCATATATTTGATTGGTCTATGCAATATCTCAATTTCACTTTGATCTCTGTCTGACCGCCGAAAGGCACTAAGCGTGGCAAAGGAGGATATAGAGTTTATGTGGATATCATGCCTTGCCTCGGGAAGATGATAGCATGTAGAGTGGAGCTAAATCGTATATAAACTTTTGTAGAAGGACCTAGGTGGGTTGGTCTAAATATATATTCGTATACAAAGTGCCCGCGAACTGATTTCAATTTCGTGGATATTCAGAACAAACTCTATATGGGAAGATGACCATGTTAAAGGGTACATATTCTTTCATCTTAAGACTTTTTGTGCATAATAGGCAATCTTCTGGATACATAATTTTCTTGTTTTGTAAAATGACTTTCACCCAAGTAAAGGACAAGGTTAATTATCAAGGTATTTTGTCGTTTTGAATCTCACGCATAATTTGTCTACCTTCATTACATATTTTTAATTTAGTATACAATGTACGTGTCTGGATCTATACATTTATCCCTTTTTTAGCAGAATTACTTTTATACCCTCGAGGACAAGAGAAAATAAGTATTTTTGTACGCTTTGAGACAGATAAAATTTATCTGGTTTAAATTTACAAAAGGGTATGTTTTGAATTTTATGTACACTTTATCACATTGTATACGGTTTCCTTCTGGGGCCATCTGAGCTGACTATGGTCTTCGGGGGGGGAAATAAGATAAGTTCACCCTGCGATCGGAGAATGCATGGGAATGTTGTAAATGGGAGACAGATATACCATGTAAGCCTACTCAAATGGTCTATTGTTTTTCTAGTTTGTTGAAACCTCTGGTGGCACAGAAAGCGGTTTCAGAAGTTTTGTGTTACTATATATGCTATAATTTACTCAGGAGATAAGGTATATAGTCCCTTAAGAACAGGAAAAGGAGCATTGAACCCAATACGGATTGTTTGTTCATCAGAGATTGTATTACTATTTCTCTCTGATGTCGGCATGCAATATAAGCATCAAATATGTCTGTTTAAAAACAACACTATGTTCTGTTCGTACATTTTACAGGAATGTAAATTATATATTCCATTCAGGAAGGCGAGGCGATATATATGAAGTTACGGATGGTGGGGAGGGGTCAAGTTTTATACCCTTCCCTTCCTTTTCGTTGTATTATCATCTTTCCGCAAGATTAGCATTTAGCTAAGTGGGATTTCGATTCAAAATAAAGATTTATTATTATTCCCTGTATCCATATATATTTCCTATATCCAAATCCTTGTCCATAAATCTGGTAAATCTATCACTTTTCTTGACAATCATTGGAAAGCTTAGTAAAAAAAGTATCCAACATCGAGGATATACCGTATAAGTCTGAAACTACCGTTCCTGTATAGCCTTCATCTGTCTTCAGGTATTTGGTCGTAGGTCACATTATCGATGAATAGTTTATCGGAAAGATGTTATACCGCATTTGGTATTAAAGATCGGGCCCAGCCGTGGCTATATCGAATAAACTTTTCCCTGCAGTACCAATTGTTCTTCTCACCAGTACATGATTTCGATTTAACCAACGGCAGCGCTCGATAACATCCACATGTGGGGAAGTTAGCCGTGATTTGTGCTTAGTGGTAATGGCTTTTCCACCACCACAACACCATCTTTTCGAGACAAGGTCAGTCCCGACGTCAAACTACCCCTCACCTTGTCACGCCTGCGCCATATTTCTGATCAAACAAGGAGATAACACTCCTAGCTCGAATACAAGGTCAGTCCTGTTGTCGTATATCCCTATACACATAGCCAGGACAGTGAAAGACATTTAACTTTTATTTAACGAAGTAAGGCGGAAATTTATTATCACCTCTCTAACAGACCATCAAAATTAAGCAAAATTAGAGCCATTGCTCGAAAAGAATGATGCTCTTCGCTGTTCATCATGATATTACGGCGGAGGCGATACACAGTATGACAAGAGGTACATGTATTTTATAGGTTTATGCGTTTTCGCTATTTCACTATATGAAGTTTGAAAATCGCAACTCGCCTGATGAATCATGCGAAACTCTGTTCAACTATTTTAACCTGTTTAGTTGAAAAATTATTTTTTCCCCAGTTTGATCAGGCATTTAACATATGGAATTCTCGAGTGTTCTCTATAATACATGGGATTACTCTTCGGTGGGTGAAAATAACCATCCTGTTTTGTACAATCTCTTGTCGCGGATTGTTGTTTTCGTGCCCAAGATAAACACATTGGGAGCTCAGCCGAGAATTAATGTGGCCCCTTCATTTTAAAATTCAACCATCCAGAGGTGTCAAACATTAAACCATGTACTCGTGATTGGTCGATTAAGGTTTTCGACCAATAAAAGTTTGGGATTGCGGTTTATGTAAATTTAATAACGGTCGGCGGCCAAGGCTTTTAATCCGATTGTTCAGGGAAAAAGTCAACACTCTTAGGAGTCGCTAGAACATTATTCTTTCGCATAAACTCTGCTTACTGACTTAACTTCCAATTATCTCCCTTGAGACGGTCTCCTTTTAAGGCTTGTTCTTTGTCTACTGTCAGTTAAAGGTGACGCATCGCAAATTTTGAGAATAGGTGAATAATAATATCGTTAGATCCAAAAACCTTTGTTTGAACACCACTTATTTATACTGTTTGTTTTCGTCATGAATATTTAGAGTTAAAACAGGACATATGCATGAGAGCAATTCCACACGTATGTCGTGGCTGTTCCGACGTCTACGTGAGAATAACAGGCAGGCCCAAGTCAGTCTTCTTTAACCATTTCCATTCCTGAAACTAATCTCGGCAGTTATGCAGTTCATTTTGGGCATGGGAGATAACTCGTGAACATCTACTTCGATATTTGTTGTTGTTTTTGTGTACGTAGATGACATCATCGGATGTAAAATTAAACTTAAATTACACAAACAGACCACAATTTTTTTATTTGCAACAAGTTGCAGGCGAATAAAAGTAAAAGCATTTGATTTGAATGTGATTTAAGCTTCAAAGCGCGTTTGATTGCTTAGTTTTTTTGTATGAATCCACGAAGTACTTAGGTCAAAATATCCGACGATTAACATTGCTCATTTTGCGGTAGTATTATAACATCCATCGGTTGTTTCCGGCTCCTGCCGTCTCCGTAAACTATACCTTGGAGGTTCATCGTCGCAATAATACAACCCCAAAATGAGTAATGTTAATCGCCGGATATTTTGACCAAATTACTTCTTGGATTCATACAGCAAAAACTGATTAATCCAACGAGATTTGTAGCTTAAATCCCATTTACATAAAAGACTTTTCCTTTTATTCGCCTACAATCTGTTGCAAATTGAAAATAGTGGTATGTGTGTGTCATTTAGGTTTAATGTAGATCCGATGATGTCCTCTGCTTTCACAAAAACAACAACAGATGTCGAAGTAGAGCTACAAGAGTTATCTCCCATGCCCAAAATGAATTGCTTAACTTCCGAGATTAGTTTCACGAGGGAAATGGTTGAGGAGGGCCGACTTGCCTTCAAGGTATAGTTTACGGAGACGACAGGAGCCGGAAACAACCGAGGGATGTTCCAATACGCAGGCAGGCCCATGTCGGAAGATCCTCGAATGTGTCCAGCTCCTTCCGTCTCCGTATATGCATTGGAGGTTTATCGTCGCAATAATACTACCGAAAAGTGCGTTATGTTAATCGCCGGATCTATTGACCAAAATAGCCTACTTGACGAATTCACACAAATAAAACTGAGCAATCCGACGCGCTTTGAAGCTTAAATCATATCTGATTAAAAGGCTTTCGTTTTATCCGCCTACAACTTGTTACAAATAAAATATAGTGGTTTGTGTTTGTCATTTAAGTTTAATGTAGTTCCGATGATGTCATCTACTTACACAAAAAAAACAGCAACAACAACCGCCTACAATGAAGTGTTTAACGGCCGAGATTAATTTCATGAAGGGAAATGATTGATTGATTGAAGGCAGGCCTGCTAAGTGACATAAGCTAGCATCATATAGGATAACGAACAATACGAAGGAATATTTTATGCAATCAATCAACGAACAAGAGAACTGACTAATCAAGCTGTTATCGTTATGTTGGCGATACAGTTCTATTTAAAATGTAAAACAGATGGAATTACTGATTTATTTCTCATAAAACATTAACTTATTCTTTTGTTGAAAAAAAAAAACAACAACACAACAACAACATATCCTGTTGTTTAATCGCTTGGCTTAAATGCTCTTTAGAGTCCCGAATTGTTGTTTTCATTGCGAACAAAAAATAATCCAGAAATTCCGCCGAGAATTGACATGGGGATTTTTAATAGCGTAAAGTAGCGGTTGTGTTTCTTGGCTGTAAGTGAGTTGTCAATGTGCGTAACTTTATCTGGCCATAAACCCAATGAAATGTTATCTAGATTGGTGAGATTTCTTCCCTGAGATGGCATTGACATAAAAAGTATCTGAGAATGACCCTCTAATCCGTTTATACATGGTACAAGTCAATCCTCAAGGGACGTAACCCCTGTTCATCGATTCCGCTTACTCGCATCAATCGATCTTTTAGCTTTCAATTATCTCCCTTGGGACCTGCTTGTTTTAAGACATGTTTATTATCCACTGTGTTTTCGGTGCTATAATTCATAGAGAAAAGGAGTGTTTTATGTTGACAATTAAAAAAAATGTTTACCACATCAACTTAACATTTGATATTTGGTATGTTTGCACTCATTTGATAAACTATTCTTTTTTTCTGAAAACTGTATTTCAAAACATTGCACTGGTACTACTTCATATAACTGATAGAATAAAACTACAATTAGAGTGTCAGTCATAGTTGTCGTGGCATATCGATATGATCGCATAGGCTCTTAAGCAAACATTCTTGTCGTATGCGTCCAGTTGCATTTACACGATGTCATGCGATTTAATGTACAGGGCCCGGTTGCTGAACACCAAGATAAGTACATGTAGCTAATACCGGATTAAATCACCCACTCGGTATAAGAGAAAGACCTTTATCTAATCCATTAATGAATTTAGAAGCGCTTTGAGCAGCTGACCCCTGGTATTTAAATCAATGCCAACAAATGAATCTAACTGTAGATCTTTGTGAAAATCAACTCTGCTGGACATTCCTTCGCTCAGGCTATAGAGTTGATGTCGCAAAAAATATGCAGTTCAGTTTGAAAGAGGGGACATTATGACTCTGTTGGCAAAAGACAAGGAAACGGCTTTATCGGCAAGAGGGGAATATATGACTTTATGGGGGGAAAAAAAGTCATCGGGATAATTTTTGGTTAATACTGGATAATAATATGATATATGATGTAATATGATAAAATAATAATGATATTTGTATAATATTTTTCTGCCGAAAGGAGAAGTCCGTACGCTTTTATTAATTATGTTGATTAAAGACAGTCAATTTATTTGTTCACGAAGTTATTATTTTAATCATGGACAAAGTGAACATCCATGATGTGAGTTTCTTAAATTGGCAAACATTGATTTGGATTTTTTTGGCAAAAGGGATGATGAAAAGTTATAACTTAGTCAGAAACGTTAAGCAAATGATTTCATAGGTAAACCAGGAAACAAGTTGACATTGCCCAGCAATCTCTATCATCGGCTCACTGACATTCACCTCTGTGGTGGGCTCAACACTTCTTTAATTTCACGTGACTTTTGGTCACATGATATAAATTTGAAAATGGCATATGAACAAAAAAATGTTATTGACGTATCCTGCCGACAGGTTAACACTTAAATTGGCATTCCTTCGGGTTAAGTAAACAAAGCCTCTCTGTTTCTCTTTTAACACTACGTTTTTATCGTAGGTATGCAAACATTCGATTGTTGTTGTTGTTGTTGGTTAATCAACGGCGTTGATCTTTGTGTACATCTATGTAGTAATATCCAATGACGTCAGTGTTAATATCGCAGTGTAAAATGTCCAAAATAAATAGTTCCTTTGCTTTTGTTAATTAAAAATATGGGTATTGATATAAATTCAGATAATTGTTGCCTTTTTTCACTTGGTTGTCCTTTTCTGCATTAAATACAAGTTGTTGAAGAGTTTAAAAAGGTAATTTGAAGTTTCGTCAAGATTTTTGACCAAAGCAGAGCCGATCGCAGAGTTGTATGGGAGAGAAACGAACGACAACTCTTGCCTGGAGACTGCTTGCCCAGAAGTATTGGCCCAGATAAAGGAGGTGAAATTTTGGGGTAAAAAACGTTGCATGGAATCTTAAAAGAAAAGGATCAGAAAAGCGGGACAGGAACCGTTTACAGAAAATGGCTTTATGGCCCATTCTTGAATAAACAAACTGAATTCAATTTGGATTGTGGAAATTAACAAGCGTATCAAGAAGTAACATTTAACTAGGGTATGCCATCTTTTAAATGAACAGACGTCAGAAAATGTAATAATCTTTCGAAATGAAAAAGAAACATATTTTTTTGTAGATCTGGTAGAAATTTTACAATTGTTTTGTTTCTGTCAATATAAAGCATCACATTTCTCTACGAGTTGTAACATTGAAAACACAATGGATAACAAACATGTTTAAATCAAGTAGGTCTCAAGGGAGATAATTGCATGGAAGCTAAAATATTTATTGATACCAGTAAGCGGAATCAATGAACATAGATTACGTCCCTTGGGTGTTGACTTGAAGCATGTTTAACTGGATTAGAGGGTCATTCTCAGATAGATTTTATGTCAATGCCATCTCAGGGAAGACATCTCACCAATTATAGATAACATTTCATTGGGTTTCTTCAGAAAAATAGAATAATCTTTCAAATGAGTGCAAAAAATACTAAATATCAAATATTGAATTGATGTGGTAGAAACTTAAGAGTTATTTTGTTTCTTTCAACATGTAAAAACACACACTATTTTCTATGTATCATAGCACTGAAAACACAGTGGATAATAATTATGTCTTTAAACGAACAGATCTCAAGGGAGATAATTGGAAGTTACACTATTTATTGATGTCAGTAAGCGGAATCAATGAGAGGGATTACGTCCATTGAGTGTTGACGTTTACCAAATATAACCGGATTAGAGGGTCATTCTCCGATAGATTCTATGTCAATGCCATCTCATTGAAGATATCTCACCAATCTAGATAACATTTCATTGGGTTTATGGCCAGATAAAGTTACGTACATTGACAACTCACTTACAGCCAAGAAACACAACCGCTATTTTACTCTTTTAAAGATTCCCATGGCAATTCTCGGTGGAGTTTCTGATTTGTTTTTGCTGGCAATGAAAACCACAATTTGGGACGCTGGAGGGCACTTAAGTCAAAGGATGCTTAGTTTCATAGGCGATACATAAATTTAATGTTTTATTAGAAATAAATCAATACTGTTTTAGATTTTAAATATACCGGGAGTGCATGTATCCCTTACATGTCGATAAAATATTGATTGATTGATTGATTAATTCACTCAATCAGTCAGTTATTAACTTCTTGGTTGATTGATCATAAAAACAATCCAATTTTGTTGTATTTTCCTTATCCCAAATTTTAGGTCAATTAGCAGACAAGCTAACAACATGACCCCATTATTATGCAAATTGATATGATGCTAAAAAAGCGGCTTGCTGATATAGTTATGCTACAAAATCAATTATTACAGGAGCAAAACAAATGCAAGCGACACAAGACACTTTGGTATCGCAGAGCTACTATTGAGGGTGCTAGTTCTTCACTATTTTATAAATTGCATATATTCAAGGAGGGTTCTATCTTGGATCAAAATGCTTGCAGGCTAACTCTGCCGACTTTAATAGCTACATGCGTACTGTCCAATATACATGCCTTAAAAATGTATTTTCTTTCAGACAAATACAGGAAATACGGATTGGCAAACAAGCTTTAGCCATCTTGGTGACAAGAATCAACTTAACTCTGTATTAGGTTTGATTGCGTCTCTTTGTCAATTGGATATGTCGCTAGATGACGGCTTTGCTCTGAACTTCTTAAAGGATCGCTATTTTATCTCATCATTTGTGACAGTCGCACATTAAGCGGTTCTGTAATGAGCTTTTTTTCCACTCTAGGGAATGGTGAAACTAGTTTCTTTCACTTATAGTTGCTAAAATATGGTGTGAAACAACACAAGTCAACTCGACTCTTTCATTGTCCGAATTTGCGTTTCTAAACTGACTGAAGCATTTCAAGCATCCAGAGAAAAGGATCACAATTACCTTTTCAGCAAAACATATTCCACATTTGATAACATACAAACTTCACATGTACAGATTGTTCTTAGAAGCAATTCAGGCCACTCCCGTGGAGACATTGGGTGGGCTCATCGCTTTCGTACCGATGTTCCTCTCACATACATGCTGTTCAAGGGGTCGAGTCTGCCTGTCAGCTACACTCCGCAGGTGGGGAAGTTATCACTTACTTGTAGGATTCGAGGTGGTTTCCTCCGGACTTTGTCCGATTCCCTCCACCAATGAAACTGGCACCCTCTCATATAAGTGAAATAACCTTGGGTAAGGCGTAAAACACCAATCAAACAAACAATAAAAGCAACGTATACATTCACTTTTAATGCATACAATCAATTCCGATGTCAAAGGTCATGGTAATAATGGTATTGGTAATCAGATTTGTGATCCTCATATAAAACAATAACTGTGATATAATCCGATTTCGATGATGAAAAAGCTGTGTCAGAACAAAACAGGGAAAATGAAGAAGGGACAATTCACGGCAATTCCCAAACAAACTATATAGTATTATGGGGACATACACAGTCGCATGGTTTGGAAGTTTTTAGATGGCTACGCTTATCTGAATTTTCATCAGCACAGTTTTCGCTCGGTACTTCTGTTCGGGGAATCCGAAGTATTAAGTCTACTGAACCAGTTCTAGCCTTCCCTTGGGTGAAACAAAAAACCTCATTACCAAAGTGCTTAAAGTACGACTGTCAAAAACGATTAGATGATATAGTGAAACAAAGTTAAAGCAAAGTCGTCATCAGGTGACAATTTAAATTGACTGAGAAATGCAATAAAAAACCAAAACAAAAACTCCGTGTGTAACTAATGTGTTATTGTCTCGATCAAACCATATACACTAAAACAGAAGAGCATAAAGGCGGTTGATGTGAGCAGAATGGATCCTTAATCTTTTAAAGTACAATTGTTTTTATGTTTATTTGATATTTATGTGTATGTCACGTCAGACTGAGGGTCATTTCATTTATATGACGGCGGTGTCTGTATTAACAACGGAGGAAATCACCGGAAACTTTTGCACATACGGATCTTTGCGAGCATGGCCTAAGGTGGATTCACGAACCAGATCGGCAAGAAGAACATCGGCACGAGAAAAACATCGGCACGAAACCGATGCACTTAACAGACCCAGCAACGGGAGCGGCCTCTTCTTGTTGAAGTACAAAATATAAATAAATACAGCCTTGTCAATAAATCTTCAAATGTCAATCCACAAAAGAAACATAAATAGTATAGCCTCAAACAAGCATTTGAAAGACGAGAAACCAATAAACATAAATTCTCCTGGTCTGATAGTCCCTATACAGAACTGTTGTTAACATTATGGTCCAAATCCTCATTTATGAGACATTCAGTGCAAAACTAAGAATCACACAATACTTTTAACACCAGCCTTGTACACAATTTGATAGGGTCTATCATTAAGAGATTTTTTTCTCCTTTTTAATAGAGTTAATCCCGATAAAAACATAGAACGCACAAAACGTTGCATCGAACAAAATGGCCACCAATGCTGGGAACCAATAAATGCAAGTATATACAAATAATATAATAACCCAATTCCATTTATATATGTTTATACAGAAGAAAAGATCAAATATGCAGTTTCTCAAGTGATATAAAATAAAAATAAGACAAAATACGATAATTCATTAAAATGATGATGTGTTTTTTCCGCAGATATAGATATTATTATTTTTAATTCAAGTAAGTAAACATGTCACTAGGGGGGGGGGGGGGGGGGGGGGGAATTAAAAAAAAA
>JAUELC010116144.1:0-11627 GCA_031471745.1 Cryptochiton stelleri
TACGTATATCCGAGTCGAATTAGTAAATTTGTTCATATCTTTATTGAAACATAAATTTGAAGCTTATTGAGCATGTTATTTTGTCTTTAACCAAGTGATGATGAGACACGATGCCAACATATTAAAGTGATCACATACTAATATCAATTGCTATTCCAGTCAGATAAATTATATCTTGAAGGTACATGTAGAACTCACTAACTCTCCAGTGTTTACTGAATAATACGAGGAGGGATTCGGGGGAGGGGGTACCAGAGCGAGCCTCGCTCACTGTAGTTCTTGTTGTTTACATGACTGAAAGCAAACATGGCGGCTCTCTAGATAGAGATACAGAGGTCTATAAAAACGGTAAAGTACAATTGTTTAGTATATTTGATGTCATTTTAAATGTCCAAATTAGTGTACTTTCTTGTGCTGCAAATAATTCTACAACTCTGATCATGACAGTCGAAGTTTTGACTGCCTTAGAAAGGCCTTGTCATGTCAATATAACAACAACAACGCCATAGTAAACTTCAACCGGTATAACAGGCATGTAGACAATTTTATTGTAACCTATTTTGGTTAAGTTGTATAAAGCTTTATATGCAATTCGAGAAAATAACAATATTATTTGTAAACAAAAGTGTAAATCTTAATGTTCTGTATCAAAAGTCACACAAGAGAAATAACCTAGCGTACGGGAAAACACACAAACACTCAATATCAATACTGTAATAAGTACATTTTTTTTTTATAAACTTTATTTGAGCAATACTGTACATAGTAAGCTCTCTGGCTTATATTATGTACGCACATTGATAAACATTCATTGATTAAACCAAGTTATATTAATTTTGTTTGGATAAGTATAAAACTCTGCTCTGCAGAAAAAAGAAAATATTAAAAAAAAAATCGTATATCAATAATAAGTTAATCTCCTTATACACACACAATAGATAGACCCTACAATGCAGCAGAGAAAAACGTTTTCACAAAAGGTCTTTTATAAATAATGTCAATGTGACTAAACCGGTGTTGATCCGTTCAGGTGTGCATGCTATTTTGAATATTGCGCAAATCTCTTTGAACAGGCAATATATCGACAAATAGCTGAAGCAATTGCACAGCTTTGGGCCACTGTCAATTCGCAAGAACCATATTAACATAAGGTTTTACATATATAACCAGCGTAACCGCTGGTGCATATATCATTCAATAAACCTTTGCGTTCGTTTATGAACTTAGAACAATTAAGTAAGTAATGATCAGCAGTTTCATTCTGTGATCCACAGTGACATCTTTGCGAGTCAGATATAACATTATTGAACAGATCATAACTGAGCAAACTGCAGCCACTTCTCAAGCGACTAAGAATAATGATCGCCTTTGTAACACCATACTAGCGGTTTGCTTACAACAAACATACCGATAAGCAGTAGTTTGGTTTTAAATTCACAATGATCAGTTACGGCTTTAAGGTGTCAAGTAAGGTGTTTCACTCGCGAATAGTTGCTGGGAAGAATGATTTGGTAAAAGCAGCAGTTCGACACATACAAGTTGTAATTGTAAAAGCAGATCTTTGAGGGTAAGTATTTCTGGTGGAAACTGTCGTTGGAAGTTTTTGTCTCAAGGTCAAATTGATTTGGTCGGTCATGATTTTTTGAAAGGCACACAAACGATGGATTTACTGCGTTGGGATAGAGTAAGGAGCCCAGATTCCTCATGTAGGAGAGTACAAGCCACAGTCTTTGTAAGACCGGTAATTACTCTGAGGTGGTCTTTTTGAAGGGTTTCCATTGCATCAGTTTGAAATTCTGTCAGATTTTCCCAGACAATGTCGGCATTACATTATTTCAAGGCACTTACGACTTAAGCGATATTTAGTATCTCGAAATAGAAAAATTTTAGCATGAGCTGCTGTTAATAAATTGTCAATATGACTTATCCAGTTCCCAAGATTGTTAAAAGTGAGACCAAGATGTT
The DNA here is from genome assembly GCA_031471745.1 of Cryptochiton stelleri. Classification (NCBI taxonomy): domain Eukaryota; kingdom Metazoa; phylum Mollusca; class Polyplacophora; order Chitonida; family Mopaliidae; genus Cryptochiton; species Cryptochiton stelleri. Next base: position 1,966 of record JAUELC010116144.1, read on the forward strand.
TATGAGTGTTACTTCTGTCAATTGTGTTACCCATAAAGTGTATATTCAAGTCTGACCGCTGCCGACGTCTAGAGCATAACAGTGACTTCGTTTTGGAAGCATTAAAAGATACGCGCCACCGGTCAACCCAAGATTGTATAGACTGCAAGTCTTGTTCAATACAATGTGATATGTCCGCATCCATTAAATCATTTGATAAAACGTAAAGGCAAGTGTCATCAGCAAAGAGTCTAATATTGTTTATAATGTTGGAGGGGAGATCATTTATATAAACTAGGAAGAGAAAAGTCCCCAAAACGGAGCCTTGGGGGATACTCCTGAAGAAATTGTTTTTAAATTTGATCTCAACCCATTAAGTATAACTCTTTGTTGACGTTTAGGGAGATAACTGGCAAACAAGTCTAAACTATTTCCAGCTATATCCATAGGACGTAGCTTGGCTAAGTACATTTCTATTGCTCTTTAATACCATGAAATACAGAGGGATAAACAACATTTGTAATAAATATAATTTAAAGGCAACACTATTTTGATCTTTAGTATGTGTGCTAATGTTTTTGAGCATACAAACACTTGTGCTATCTGAGTGCGTGTTGCATAAAGGTAAACATCTTTTCTATTATTGGTTCAGTTAATCACATCTTATCACCGATACCATTACTAGTACAAGTGACACATACTAGATGTACTTCACCGACATTGGCTTAAGTCATATAATGAAAGTCTTATAAAGTCATATAAAGAATTATAACAGTTAGTGGTTTATAAAGAATGTACATTGCGTTTATGGCCGTCATTTATACGAATATTCCACCAAACATCCCTGGCAATGTTTGCAGTGGCTTGCGGGAGTTGAAGCGGTTTCCATACGATTAAGCCGATAAGAATTAAGACTGTTCTTGTCAGTTTTACACAGCATGAATCTGGCTCGATTTGCCGTCTGTCGGAATATTCTTTGTAGGCTTTATAATAGTGTTATTATATTTAGGTATTTGCGCCTATCATTTTGCATCTACTACAATTTAACTTAACGAGCGATATTGACAATTACGGATGGGTTAAATATCAGACGGGAAATTATCCATAAATGAACATTGGGGGATATGTTATTTCTATTAACAGCTTGTCTTGGAATGACAAGCGTGGACGAGTAATTGTGTAATGAGACACCATTTACTGGAAATCTGGTATTTGGATTAGCCTTGTGAAGAGAATATTAACCCAGATCAATAAACAACGGTTGATCACGATGTGCTTTTGAGTTCGGATCAACAAAGCGACACAAGTTTAACGAATTATATAAACAACGTTTTCAAAGGAAAACAAACCTTACATAACCTTCTGGCATGGTGCCTTAATACAAATTTGTCTGATTGGTGTTTCACGCCGTACCCAATGTTATTTTACTTTGATGGCGGTGCCGGTATCAATGGTGCAGGAAAACTGATAATGCCCGGAATAAACCTCCTCGACTCCCGCAAGTCACTGGTTACATACGGTATTTTTCAAGCATATCGGCCTTGTGGACACGAGTGTTCGGATTAACAACTATAACGCCAAGGATCAGGGTTATTTATAACTCCAGACTGACAGATCGCGGAGTTTCTTTGCGCCTCATTTCAATCCCTTTTATTGATTCTACAGTCGATGGTGGCCTAGCGTAAGCAAGTCTTGTCAGTCAGGTTTTGTATAGCCAAAGGGTTAACGGTTACAGCTATTTTTCACACAGAATGACAGTTTCCGGATTTTTTCTCCGTTAAATTTCTACCATTCATTTTTTACTTAACAGTCGATGGTGGATTTTTTAGATTGTTCAACAAAAAACAGTCAGCAAACAATCTGCTAGTTTATCTGTTTACTCAAAGGATCAAAAGGTTATAGCAATAGCAACAGCGAATATCACATAGAAACGGTAAAGTGAAAATAATTGTGCGAGCAGAAAACAAAAAAAAGGCGCAGTCAATCTTAACAGAAATATGAATTTATTTACGTTGCAAATCTTCGTTGTTAATTGTCGAAGAAAAAAAAAATCCACACTAATTTAAAAAAGTAACGGTGAAGTGAAAACAATTGTGCGAGCAAAAAAAAAAAAAAAAATACGCAGTCTGTTTGGACACAAATATAAATTGTATTTACTTTGTTTCTCGTCATTGTTATTTGTTGAAGAAATACTCATATTAAAATTAGATTCTGTCAAACAATATAGTTATCCGATATACTATTATCTTTAAAATGATAAGCTTATTGAGCCGTAAATCCAGTTTGTACTTACAGAACATGTCCAGGCAGAGAAAGGTAATCTCGTCAGATGTTTGTCCAAATTTGATAGAAACAGATGACAGTTCTTTGCCTCTGCCAATATTTACTGATTTGATTTGGCAATCGGTAACTCAGGCTTATTTTCTGTTAAATCGATGGTAAGCCGGAATCGGTTATTACTGAAGAGTTGGGCTAGGTTAAAGGTGGTCCTATACCAACCCGAATAACTGTTCCTTTAGAGGTCAACACATAACAGCTCGAGCCAGTGGAATGGGATCAATGGGTTTTGTCGATAATCACCGTCAATGAGGACGATTAATACGACGATAATTAGCAATATATTTGCACTTCACGTAGTATCTCTAAATATAACGGACTTACAGATCACGATAATGAATTAGCTTCCTAAGAGATGTCCGTTGGGTATCAACCAAATCGTTCCAAGAACAGAACTCTTATGAAATAATACCCTCCTTGACTACACTTCGTACAGACACCATTCATAAACTATAGTCGCGACTTTTGCTTTTAAAGATTATGAAGTTTCAAATTGTTAACTCCATCTCCATAAAATCCTGAACAACGAGTGAATTACGTTTCCGAAGCATAACGTGAAAACGACAAGATCGCCCTATTTGATATTCGTTTGCGCGCCAACTGTAAATTGTAGTTATGCATTTTGCCCGTCTAGATTTAGAATCTTTTAGTTTTCCCAATTTGTAAATAGTATACGCATGTGCTAAGTTTTGTGACCGGATCTAAAGTACTAAACGGTCCGCGGGTCTGTCAAGTGAATAGATATATGCTTTTAAAACTATAAAAAAAATGTTCCCTTTAAATTGTTAATAGTCTTACAACAATGTTTTGTTCCAACGAGTTTCAGATTCCAATTCAACGTGGACATATGTGACCTTGACATGGCAGTTGATTTACCTGGTTGGGTCACACTGTGTAATGTTGCACTATATAATGAAATAAGAAAAGTCAGTTAATTATATATAGTTTGTCTCAGATAACTCATAATACGTATTGCCCTGAGTAGATTGAATTATGGGTTAATCTTTTATGTGTATTTATACTCTTTTTTGGTTTAGATTTCATTATCATATTCCTATTAATATGCTTATAAGATTATAAATTGAACATGCATTTCATGTGAACCAAATTTCTATAAGTGTGTCGCATGTTTGAAATATGTTTTATTTCTTACCAATAACTTCATACCAATACTTTCCTCGAGTCGCGTCCAGGTTACCCACAACAACTCGAGACTAAGATCAGTTCCAAAACTCGCCTCTTATAGATTATAAAGAACAAGATCTGATTTAACTGTTTTAATTAGTCAACATCCCTGTGCCAGTGTGATGTAGCTTTGAAAATACATATTGTATATGCTACCTATATTCAAACAGCGGGTACCGACTATGTACATAACCCTCGAAAAATAATTGAATACCTTACAACAGTTTATTGCGTACATTCTATTTCCACCGACAAACAAAGGAGTCAGTAGATACCGTAGAACTACAGTCTTTCATCTCGTAGACCTTTGACTTTCTTCTCTGTTTGTAGCTTGTTTTTTAAAAATAGCATGCCCCGCAACAAAAGTCGTTCAGTTGTCCCGAGAAACAAATCTAATAGAACATCCATGGGTAATATAAGAACGGATGAAGCCATAAACATTGTATAGCGTGTTGTCTTGTAGAAAAGTAACTTGTATGCTGTTCTGACAAAAGCGGATGTGTCAACATTGATTGAGGCAGACGACAGTTATTGAGGCGCCGGTTTTTAAATCTTACAGTGTTTTCTAAAACCATTCTGAAACTGTCTAACCTCTTATACTTTGTCTCTTTTGACAACATACGTTGTAGGTCTACTTTCAGCTGAGTTATCTGCTGTACAACGTTGTCTCACCCGAATGTGGAACTGTTGCTGATGCTTGTCCGGATTTGTTGGGTGATGGTTGTTGTTGCACCATTCGCTCTTTTCCGATTAGATACTGACATACTGACAGCGCCATGACGCAAGTGTGTTTCTAATTCATTTATGTAAATGAGCGTTATAGTGTAAATATACTTGCAAATCTATCATTGGACAAAAAAAAACGATAAAAACCCACATAAAACAAACACAAAAATATTTCATGATGTCATGAAAATCCATATGGCTTTTCAAATCAAAATTGAAAACTTATCTCATTGAAAACTGACCTGAACGCATTGTAAATATTTTATTTTCTTTGATAGATAGTAAGATCCACCTTAACGAACTCAGATTCAAGAGAACTTGTTACGTTTATAACTATTGTGACAGAACAGCCTCATTTTGCTTTTATTCCTGTCTATATATTGTTTTCAACAGAGTATTCTGTATGTTGGTTTCTCAATCATATATTCTTGTTTGTAATTTTCGTGAAAACAATTGAATTGAATTGAATTTAATTTAATTGAATATGACGTCAGGATTATATGACGTTAGAAACTTCAAATTTAGGTTACTTTAGTCCCTTTGAAGTTGAGACGGCGACGCATCCGTTTAGCACACATATGAAGCAAACACTTTCGTTCAATGGAAATTAAATAATGTTTCCCTGCGACTCAACTGAACACAGGATCATAAAACTAACCATCTTCTGGAGACAAGATGAGTCCCGACGTGAAACTTTACTGCTCTCCTTATCATGCTTGCGTCATATTTGTGGTCAAACAGGGAGGAGACAACTCTTTCGCTTACGTTATCGGCCAAGCAAAGGTCGAGGGTTACCATCGATGTCATATCCCTCTGCACATAACCCGCATAATGAAACACCATATGGAAGAAATAAAGCGTTTATTCAACGAAGTAGATCAGAAAATCAACTAAAATTAGAGCCATTGATCGAAAAGAAGGATGTTTTCTCCGCTGTTAATCATTATATTCTGGCAGAGACGATACACTGTTTGAAAAATAGTGCATGCATTTGATTGGTCTATTCTTTTTCGCTGTTTCACTTTGGTCTCTCTCTGACCGCATAAAGGCAGTAAGTGTGGCAAGGGTGATAACAAATTGTGGTGATATCAACCTTGTCCCAGTAACATTATTACTAACTGACATTTAAGTTAATTACTGAAATCACCAAGCAACAGGACCATGTATTATTATTGTTTTTGTACTGACAGATCAGCCACCCCTAAACTAGGAAGGATGCCATTTGCCCGTTGTTTGAATGACTTGGGTTGTTTACCACCTCTGGCATAAAGATCATCGTCATCTGATGGCTGGATGACACTACTGGCCGAGACTTCAAATGAAATGCAAACCGTAGAGTACGGTATTGACGCCGTATTTTAAGCGGCCACTCATTAGATCATATCTGCAATACGCTGAGAGGCGTGGTCCTAAGCGTACCAGTGCACATACACAAAGCACCACACTGTTTAGTCGAGCTTAGATTTGAGAGTTAAACAGGCGGAATCATAAGCCTCACATCCGTAATCCAAACGGGACCGAATCAATGCCCTATACAGCATCAACATAGATTTCTTATCGGCTCCCCAAGTTTTCCCTGAAATTGAGCACATTAAATACCTAAAAGACGAAGAAACTGCAATTAGGTATTTATTTAATAACACCGCCTCGGTCTTAACTTTAAAAAAAATTAAATCCCTACTGCTTACTCCACTTTAAAATGTCATCAAGGCTTTCTTGTATATATTTCGCTGCAGTATGTGTAAGATTAGATGAAATGCTGTGTTACGAAGACCACCCAATTAAGCACAACTTTTTTTTATTTTTTTGAATAGATAAACTATTAGGCTACTTATAGCATGGTTGTGCATTCAGTTATGGTCAAAGGGACAATACTCTGTCAGTCTGTGTGACAAATTCGACTTTGTCACGTATCCTGGTTTAGAGCTTCTGATTGGGTGATCGAACGACAAGCTGTTCGTCGTTCGAAAGGTTTTCTTTAAAATACACTTTAATGAAAATTCATCTGGTCTTCATTCATTTTCAGGTAAGATTAAGTACATATTGTCACATAGAAATGTTTCGAAACGATTCATAAACTTGTTATTCATCATTTGCATACCTTATTTTGAGTTGTCAATGGCTGAAACATGCAAAATTTAGTGATATCGATGAGGCTGTGACTCAAGCCTCTGGTTCGAAATGTAAAAGCACATGGCTGTGTAGATAAACAGCGATGATTGAGTACTGGAAATACCCATATTAGTTTATGCTATCAGTATAAATTCAAATGCTGAATTTATAACAAGTCAGTCTTATTATTAAATGATCGAGTTAAGTGTTGTTACTGATCGGGGCTAGAAGTAATTTGGCTAGGAAAATCAAATCAAGTAAAATCGTCCAGGCCTAGTTATTATGTTATCAAGGGGAGTAACTCTTTGGGCCATAATGCTTTGAGCTTTGACCGTTCTTCCAAACTCCAGTAAACAATTAATATCTTTATCAATTTTAAGCTTAAGGCTGGTTACAAGTAGAATCTATTACATGTCTTAACTTATACATGTAACAGATACAAGTAAAATTATTATTTTATTCATACATAAAATGAATAACCTGAATGAATAACGTTGAATATTGTGTGAAACACAAATCAGGTAAAAAACATTTAGAGTATTTAGTGACAAATGAAGCCTATTATAGTCAGGGATTAGGTTATGTGAATGAACACATATTTTCTAAGTAAAGTATACAGTTATGATAACTGATTGAATTTATTAAAAACAAAATAATCATTATTTTTACATGTATACATATTGTACAGAACTATATTCCTTGCCATAATAGGCTTTACAAAAATAGTTTTCTCAAAATCGACCAAGGGGTCCAGCAAGACCTTAATAAACGAAAAGTAGAATATATTGAAAGATGAATGTGTAGAACTTTGGAGCGGAATTTTACTCTTTAAAAGATTGGCTGATGCGTGGGCTTTTAACTCCCATAAACACACTCGGCAACAAACTCCAACAGTCCCATAAATGTACTATATAAAATCCAAAATCAAAACTACAGACAAGCACTGACGAAGCTTCGCATATCTGCTTACAATCTCGAAATTGAAAATTGTCGACAACTCCCAAGGGGTATGCAAACTCTGTCACACTGAGGTAGAAGACGAAACACATGTAGATTTTGTTTGCTTATGCCCCAAACTTTCCCCAAAGTCGAACACAATTATTCTTCTACATGACAAACGATAGCACACACTTCACTACTCTCACCAACAGAAACAATCTGAAGACAATTCAAAAGTGTAGATATACGACGTGCAACAACCGGCCCACATATAGGAAAATGTATACATCAACCAATGACTGTCAGATCAAAGCAGCTCTCCAGACCCCCTGTCGGTACAAACTGAACAAATCCATTAGCATGGGCATATATTAATGTTTTGTAATTTTAGTACGATACTTTGTGTCTCACATTTACTTGTTTATTTGTGTGTTACATTGTTGGAATTATTTGTTGGGAGTCATCCCCGCCTGACTTATGTATCCATTCAAAGGTTGCAATAAAATATCGTATCGTAATGATCAATACTGGCACTATAAATGTTTACAGCAGATTTGTGGACGACACACTTGTTCTTGCCAACCCTGTTGATTTTGACCTTATCAAACAAAAACTGAACTCATACCATCATCAATTGAAATTCACTGACGAAGAATAATTTATTAATCACGAAAGTGTTCACTTCCTTGATATTCAAATAACAAAACGATATAACTACAGTGTATAGTAAACCTACCAAAATCTCGTTTTGGCTTCCATATATTGGAATCTTCTCGAGACAAGTCGTGAAACTCTATTCCCCAGTCCACCTTGTCACGCTTGTGCCATATTTCTGGTCAAACAAGGAGGAGATAACCCATCCTAGTTCGAGTGATCGGCAATACAAGCTCGCACCTGGCCATGGTGCCATATATCCCTTTGCAAAAAGCCCGAACAGTGAAAGACGTTAAACTTTTATTTAACGAAGTAAGGCGAAACTTTAAAATCACCGCTCTAACAGACAATCAAGAATAAGAATACTTTGAGCCATTGCTCGAAAAGAAGGACGTCTTTCTCTGCTGTTTATCATGAAATTCCGGCAGAGGCGATACACTGTTTGAAAAAGGTACGTGTATTTGATTAGTCTATGCAATATTCCTATTTACTTTGATCTCTGTCTGACCGCCGAAAGGCCTTAAGCGTGGCAAGGAATGATACAGACTTTATTGTGATATGAGCGCCTTGCCTTGCACAAAACTATGGTCTGAGCTCCTCGGACTGCATCGGGTGTTTACTGGGCTATGGAGTGGCATGCGAGTGGATACCATTTGGGAATTCCAAAGCTTTGTACTCATCGATATTTGTCATTTTTTTTGATTAAACACATTTAAGAGAAATTATTATCTTTTCTACAGAAACCACATTTAGCACTGTAAGTAGGACATTTAGCTAGAGACCGTTGATGATTCGCCTCTTGGGACCGGGAGAGTCGTTTGACCTTTTCTTGTCGAATGGAGCATGTTTCTTTTTACGTCTATTTGATTTCGTTTAGTGCAGGAAAGCATGCACGTCGTCTGCCTGTCCAGACATCACTTTAATCGAGCAGAGGTAAATTCGACAGCAATACAGATATGAATACAGCGCTTAAGATTTAGCCTGGGATTTTGGAATAGTTTTTGTACGTACGCCATTTTCATGAATTCCGCTAGCTAGTGCGCTTAAACGGTTCAAACCATGTAATCCACGCAGCCAAATCAGCTGCGAAGTAAAAAACGTGCATTTAGTAAAAAGCTGTCAGCGGAGCGGCGGATTTATACAGGTTATTCGTCAAATATTCAGTTCTGTATTTTATTCTGAACTCAAACATGAATTCTAATTTCGTTATGTGTATAAAATTCGAAATTATCGCATCAGACTAATCAGAGCGAATAATTTCGATTTTTAAATTAATCCGGTAGCCGGTTTTAAAATTAATAAACATTTTGCCACCATCTTGCCATCTCTTCGCTAACATTTTAGTTTTTTTTAAAAATTGGCTTCAGACCGAGTTAAGATCATTTTGCACATATAAAATATCCCAGAGTGTTGAGTGTATCAAACATTATTTGAAAATACTTACTTTGGCACATAAAAGCAGGTAAGTGCAAACACTTTGAATTATGTAGACTGCTAATATAGAGATACAGAACTCTGCATCTAGAATTCCGCATGCGAGTCTGTCTCGAATCAGTTTGTCGTTGGGCCTTGAGCAAAGGACCTGAGAGAAGATCGGTTTATATCGATAGCTTCGCCAATTTCTTTACATCTGTTAATAAATGTACAGTGTTCATAAATAACATTGGTTTCTCCCAAGCAGTGTTGATCTATCAGATTAAGAATTGTGTAGTTATTCCAGATTTTAATCC
>JAUELC010116255.1:0-11627 GCA_031471745.1 Cryptochiton stelleri
CGTTTACATACAATTTAGCAGAATATGCAGACCGACAATATCTGGTGCAAGACTAACGAATGATAAACAGCACCACAAGATCGCCCCTTTCCACCACAAATATCAATTAAAAAGCCCTTTATAACTAGAATGATACCCCTTATTATCCACCATAATAAATACACCACAGAATTACAGATTAATTAACAAAGTAATTAATTACTTTCATAACAGCTTAAATTAAATTCCATCCACCAAATTCCCTATCCACATATTGTACCATGCTAGATGCACATGTTTGAATTTAAAACAAATTGTAAGGTTATATTGACTTATGACGTGTGTTACATTTTTAGGGGCATTTTTACTTTTTCTAAAAATATGTTTGACTAAGTGAAGGCTCTATTACAGAACTGTTTTTCTAAGTAATATTTGAACAGTAATTTATAGTCCAGTCTTTAACCATTATAATTTACACGGTAATTTGCTTTTCTGTAATATGAACAAATGTACTGTTGGTTACAGCACTTCACTTAAAACTTTTGCTCGGCTCGGTCATTTTTTTACTGCAATTTCTGGTACAGCATTTTACCAAGATTTTTACTTGCTTAAATACGTAGCAGTAAATTGTACTGTAATGTTAAATGTAGTAATTTTACCAAGCCGGATATCTTTGATAACAATACTGTTTAGTATTGAGGTGTTCACATAGTGGTATTAAATAATTAGTTATCGCTGAATGAATATGTATTGCCGATTTATTTATTGTGAAAAACAAACATTTATTTTGCATTGGACAAAGTGAAAGGCAAATAAGTTTGGTGCATTATTTATACATGTTTATTTATAACTTTAGGTGTGAACAAGGAATGAGGGGTTTGCAATATTTCTTACATGGTACATGTAGGAAAATGAAATGAATATATTTTTTGAAGAAATTTGATTTTATATCTTTATATTTGTAAATCATTAATATTTGTTAAGCAAGTGTGAAGATAGTTATTAAAGTAGTTATTAAATAAGTTATTAAAAAGGAAAAAATGGGAGGTCTTCACTCTATTTTGTTTAAAATGTATAAATTTAAATAAATACTTTGTAATTTAGTAGAAATCAATTTTTGCTTTAATTATTTCACTTTTGAAATGTTTATGTTTATTAAATATTTGTATCTAATGAGCTCCCAATCGATATATATTTTTTTAATAAATATAGACAGCTACTTGTTTGCTATTTAAATAAATTAACAGTTAGCAAATTATATTTAAATTTCTTAATTTGCAATTAAGGGGATGTATATGTATAAGCCGGTTTAATAAATTCGCATATGTCTTAATCATTTATTGTATAATTAATTAATTAGTACGTAAATGAATAAGGATCCTGGAGTATTTACACACAATGAACGGTCCAATGAGGTAGGTATATAAAAATGTGTTCATCTGTCTGTAAGTTGTATGTATGTACATAAACAGGTAACGTCCATTTCTAATGTTGTAACATGATTTGGCCTTTCCCTTTTTTGCTTGACTTTTTTTACAAAAGTTTTTTTAACTTGTACACTGCAAGCTTGTGGAACATGGGAGATGCATGTATGTCCATATCAGAACACATTATTTATAAAATAACAATGATTGCGGATATTTGTTTTATGTGGGGATTCAAAAAGAAGTTGTCCACAATGTCTGAGAGCAATAAAGAAGCTTATATATTGCCCAAAATAAAGTGTTTTAAACTCAAACTTGACAAAAAAGTGTGAAAATTTAAATTACAATTACATACAATATGTATTTATCACAAATTTCTGGATGCATACGAAAAAAAATGTTTTGGTTATTTTATGACAAAGTCTTTCTCCGAAGTTTGCTCATGCATTAAAAACATTAGAGATATTGTCTAAAAAAGGTCTAAAACTTATTTCACAATCTGAGTATAAATTTAAAAAGCCTGTATTGCTTAAAATCAATCCGACACACTTTAATTGCTTTACATTTGGCTAATTATTTAAAACAAATAAAATCAGTATAGTTTCTTTCCTAAGTATTCATATTCAGTACTTAAAAGGCACTATCCAATTAAATATACTTTCAGCAAATTATTTTTCACATGTCCAAGAGTTTCTATATGAAATGCAAAATGGACCGACTCCATGGAAATGACTAGGCCTATTTAATGACAAACTTGTCAGTAGTCAAAACAATGGAACTTAAAAAGCCACTCAAAATCTTGACATTTCTATTGGGGTATTTCATGTTTTGGCACAGTTTTCTCTGATATGTAAACCCTTAAGGATCTCTTTGTACATAGACACAAAAATATCAAACAGTTCTCTGTGCATATTTGAAATAGTACATTAACAATGTAATATATGATAGAGCATAACAGTTGTTTCCGTAAAAGATATCTCATTAAATAAAATTATTTCATAATAATCAATAAATAAGATACAAATAAAAGTACATTTTCAAAATGTACAATATTCAGAGAAGTCTTTCCTTTCAAAATAAACAACTTTCTTACATTTTGTTAACCAACCCACAAATAGCACTTAATCAACCATCGACCAAATATGTTACATGGTTTAACACAGGATTTCTCCATATAGAACAACAACATCAATAAACACTGAGTTGGCCCAACAACTTCAAGTTTACACATAGTGCTTCCCATTGACCAATGGTAGCATCCTTTAGATCGATTGAAGCCAAGGTCAAAGGTTAGAGGCCAACTGAGGTTGCAAATATTGCAGTTAATCACATGGCATAATGTGATTGGTTAATATCCTAGGTGCCCTGCTTCTGGATACCAACAAGCTAATTGTAAGAGGTCCATACCTGGATAATAATACGAAAAGCCGGCTGTGTGGAACCCGCGACCATAGGCAGGATAAGCAGCTGCGGGGAACCCAGCGGGGAAGAACCCTGAAAGTGCTGAGGCTGTACGGAAAAACAAAGGGAAGAAAACACATTAAATTTCATAAATCAATTAAACAATGATATTAACACATAATATTTAATATTGATGATAAAACTTCATCAGATCATAAACAGTGAAATATGTTATCTTAGGATTTAAACAATAGCATGTACATGTGTTCAGAAATGTTACGTGTTATACCGTCCACATTTATTAAGTTCTACGGTAATAGACAAATTATAAGAATATACTCGTCTGAAAATCTACTATTAGATGAGATGAAGGGGCACAGTTCACAATGTATGTTTAGTTTACATAAGCACCATAACCTGTTTTTGCAATTACGTAACAGAGCGCACTAACATGCAGTCGCTACAAAGCGTGGAATAATTCACACAGATATATGGGTTAAGTCACAGCTACATACATGCACCAATGGTAACAGACATTGTTAGTCTTGGCATGAAAAACAGCCAATACAAGAATAGAAGATATACAGATGGCAAGCAAGAGGCTTAAGTGGAGATCAGAGGAAAGCATTTTGGGCTTTCTAAATTTAACCATTTTCTTGAATCACATTAGATTAGGGGTTCAATTCCTGCCAAGTAACAAATAGACAATGGTTGCATTTAATTGGTTTAGCTTTTTTTAAAAGAAACATTTGTCGATTAATTTTGCATCACCAATAATATCTTAAATAAATGCTATAATAAGATCAAAAAAAAAAATGGATTTCAAAAGTGTTGCCAGTAGACAGGCTCCAGCCCAGTAACTGTAGTGTATTGTTAAGTAAATTTAGTGATATTAATTAGTATGATGTTTGTATAAATCACACTAATGGGAGATAATTCTGTTAAAACATTGAAAAATCAAAAAATATTAGGGCTTTACGGTACAGCTCTTTGATATATACTTTATGTCTTCATCCAACAAGAGGTAGCTGAATATAACGAGTTTTGCCAACCAAGAAATTCCCACACATTATTTTGACTAACAATGCATCTGACAAGCCTGTATTTAGCAATGTTGTCTTTTGAATAACAGACAGGAATTTTCCTCTTAACATTTTAAGATATATTTGATTGACATTACTTCAAATTCTATACTTAGTATTATTTCAAGGGGAATAACTGTGTTAGACTTCTTCAGCAAAACATTAAGAGGGGAATATGTCTATACATTTTGCTGTAATTTTCTTCGGGAATTTTGAGGGAAATTTCTCACCTTTTGTTACATGAAGATTCAAAAATAATGTTAGAACCGGTTAACTGAATTCACACTGGTTAAGTATTTTTTTTTCTACTGGTTCAATGGTTTTAGGCTATAAAAAAATCCATAGAAACTGGATTAACTCAAGAAACTTAAAAATTACGAGTTAAGAATGAACAAGACAAGACCTCTGGAACATTAGACTATTTTGGTGTAATTTTCAACCAAATTATTTTTCAATTGGTAGAATAAAATCATTATGCAGATATTGCAAAATGAGATAACTATTTTCAAATTTAGTAGGAATGTATTTGAATAACAGAAAAATTTCAAATTGACATGCATGCTTATGAATAAAATTTGACTTTTTATTCCCGAAAAAAAATTACACAATTTCCATGGGGCATTGAAAAGCACATTATATTTCATTAAAGTGAGATATGCCGATATGATTTATGGAGCAAGTGGTTTTTCTTGGATAACCTTTAAATCTTTTTGGAAAAAAAGGACAATAGTTTTATCGAGTTGAGTTAATTTGCATAATTTTGCGGGATCATGGACAAGTTAAAGGCATTTCATCTGTAGAGTGACCTTTGTCAGTTAGTGGATGCATTTGGTGAGAATTTTTGCCAACATGGATTGATCGCTCTGTCATATCTTTCATTCACGCTGGTCAGGCCTGCATCCACTAAATCGGATGATGTTCGTGTTGTCATGGTAACCAATTCAAATAAATCCTCGGGTTATCTTTGGGGGAGAAAAGTAATTGAACTTTGGTCTCCCTTCTGAAAGTTAAGGACATGCCTTTTCCTAGCTCCTTCTTACCAGATATGTAGGTTAAATATACATATATGCAAGAGAGGGGTTTGGTGCTATCTTGTCTTCATCTCCCACCAGCAAACTAAGCTCAGACTAAGATCTATGGAAAGAAAGTCTGATTTCTTGCTGATTCCTTTGCTTAGTCTGGCCAAAACTCTGAAAGCATTTCCTTCCAAGATATCCCAAATAAGCCAGTGTGACAGACCAATTAGTTAAGAAGCTTCCACTAGTTACACAAGACAAGATCCAGTCCATGCATATCACTACTAAATCTCATGCATTCTGGTAATTACACACTGCTACTCATGCTCTTTGAAGGGAAAAAATCATATGCAATTAAGTGATAAGCCAGAGAAAGTAAAATCTGTGTGCCAAGCTATTTCTAAAAGAAATAAAGAACCAAATTCAAACCTTTACAGAGGCTTTTATTTATTTCCGCTCTATCAAGAAAGTGATCTTTTTGAACAATACCAAGCCGAAATCCCCTGCTGATAAGTATATTGAGATCATTGACTATAGTAACTATTTTCGGATTGTGTGGGACAAGAATCGCCACAGTATATAACGGGTTATATGTTAATTGGGGGTCACCCCTGGAAAAACAGATAACCATGCAACCATAGTTTGAGTGAAATCCTTCTTCTTGGGGAGAAACTTTGAAAATAATGTATTGGTCTCATGTAGAATGTAGGGAAATTTTCAATCGTTAAATTTTTGTTAGTAAGACATTTTTCACTTTTTCCTGAGGGTGACTGAGGGGTTAGTAATTCTTTCTTGGTTCAAAAAGGGAAATAAGTCATGCAAGTAGGGTAGGTACTCAAGCAAGTAGAATAAGATTGTCATTGCATGTAAAGTTATATTTCACGTAAAAGCACACAAATACATCTCATGCAAGGAAAGAAAAAATTGGTTTGGAAAAACTTTTTGAACAGTTTAACAAAATATCCACAAAAATACTAAGGCATGTCATACGTGAATGGCTAACTCATACAAAGGCAGGTCATACGTGAATGGCTAACTCATACCACCTTAAAACAGTTAAACACTTTTTATACAATCTAACCAAATGGACAAAGGATCTGAAAACCTTTTTAAAAATCTCTGTTCAACGAAAACTGCTCATAGGATAGTGTATTTGTTTGTTTGTTTGATTGGGGTTTTACGACGTACTTAAGGTTATTTCACTTATATGACGGCATGCTGGACAAATGGGTGAAGGGAACCACCCCAGACGCCACTGGCAACAACAAATGACAAGATAAAAGATAATCACAGAACATAACAGGACGCCACAACAGCTTCTTGTTACCCCTTAGCTCTGAGAGCACCAGGGTAGATTGGACCTCCCTCCAACCGCTGGCTGGGATAGTGTTAGAATCCCTTATCCTCCTGCAATCTTAAAATCTTGTGTTAAAATGAAGAAAAAAAAATGTTTACACGTCAAAAACTTTGTACATGTAATTTCCCAATTAATGGTCTCATTACCTGCTGTGTAGCTTCAAATTAGGCAAAAAAGTTTTGCACAATTCTTGCAAAATAGTTTTTTTTCTTAGTTAATTTGGATTGAAGGATTTCATGTATTTTATGTCGATACGTGCACCAAGTTTTAGCCTTTCATTCTAGCCAATCGATTAAGAGAGATCACATCAATTTTACATAATGCTTTGTTACGTGAAATGCCAAGGAGCATGCAGTTAGTGGGAATAAAGCACATGATTAAGCACATAAAATTAAGCAAAGTCAAAAAGAGAAGCGTTAAAGCGGAATTAAGCTGTGCGAGAAAAAGGCAGCGAGGTTAGTTTAAAGTGAAATGATGATGACAACTAGTACTGCCATTAACATGCATTTAGGCAATAAAAGTGTCAAGTTCAAATTCACCCATGCACACATTTGGGAGAAAATGTATTGAGGTAAAAAGACATGTTGAGGTATAGGTGATTCATGATTACCACGGTGAATTGTTAGCTGGAATTTCAGCCCAGAAAAGACGTAGTAAAATCACATTTTATTCGATCAAATTCACAGAATTGAAACATTTAAACAAATTTTGAGGCATTGATCGAATTGATAAATTTTATTTTCCACATCATTGACCATTATATATGGGCGTCTTGACAAGCTGAGTGTTTCACCATGGTAACCATGTCGACCAATTGCCGACGAGACAAGCAAATTTTGGCCATTTTATTGGGGCGAGATATATCATAGATGGCGCTTCTCACTCCGTGGCCTGAAAGGTGCAACTTACAGAGCTCTGGCAGAATAAGATCGGACTGTAAATCCCACACAAAGTCTCCCTCTTCGGTCACTATAGAATGATTAGAAAAAAGGGAGTCAGATTCAGTGAAAGCAGAGGATAACCCTATAAGCCAGTGGTTCCCAACATTTTGTTTTTCTTCAACAGATCACACTGAGACGCCATTAGACATTTCAAGCCAGGTACTCATTAAGAGCAAAGGGAATGATTTTATGAAATAACAGGCAAAAAAATAAAATTTGATGTTCATAAAATCATTCGCTTCAGAAAATGTTCATTACTTTGATGCAGTTTTACCTAGAGCATAAAAAAAACATTCATCACAAAATAGCTTATAGCTTATAACACACTGGCTGATGTCCTCCCAGGAAAAAACTTTGTAACTTTGTTACATACTCATCAATTGTTGACAGAAACCTAAAGGATGACTGGGGAACCATTCCAAGTAAAATTGGAAAACTCTTGTTGGGAATCACTGGATTAAGTAATGAAGATTCCAGAATTTCACGGGCATGATGCTGTTCTATTAGATATTCATTTTTGGCCTACATGTTGTTGTTGTTGTTGCTGAATTCTTTCCTCAACCCTAATTTTGTTTTTTGTTTATATTCAAAACTAGTAAAAGATGATACACTACAGGGATTTTCTAGTCCACTAAAATATATCTGTTGTTTTCAGCTCTGCTATCCCAACTGGTCATGACATAAAAACAAAGGACAATAATAATGATAAATTTGGTTAATGCGTGTCAACGGCAAAGAAGCAAATGTGCTTGAAAGGTATGCAACTACTTTTGAATACAATTTTGCAATGGTGAAGAAAACTAAAGATAAAAAGAAATTGAAACTAAGTGTATTTGTTAATACCGAGTTCAGAAAAGTACTGAATTTTTTACTTGAGTAAAGATGGAATTGTGGAGAAAAAACGAATTAGTAGGCCTACAGAATTTGTTAATTCAATAAAATTGATCTAGCCTAATTGTTGACTAACAAGTAGTGTGTTGCACACCATGAGGTAATTTTAGCTTGGACTGTGGGTTTTTCTACGAGGTATCTAAAGAGGCATATGAGTAACAATGTGACCTGTGAAGGAGGCGTTTTAAAGAGGTACAACAATACAGCTAGGGAAGAACAAAAAACCGGGCAATTATTAAATAAATCACAGTAGAACGGTAGTTGCCAACACCTGAAGAAGTCTTAAACTTACATGCAGGCTATAGACTGTTCTAAGTTGTGCTCAGAGGTCACGGGGTCATCAAACATTGCACGACAAAACAATATCTTACAGCAAATTTAAATTAATAGATCCTTATTATTTAGGCACATATTCTGACACCTGTGCAGTGTTTACAGCAGAGTGCAGTCTTGGAACTGTTTTGCCCCAAAATATGTTCTTTCTGGTTGTTTTCAAATCCAAACAACACAGATTTGACAACATTGGCACAAAAATCATATCACTGCAAAGGTGTCAGCCCAAAGTGCTCTTCAAAAATCTACATGAAAATGTATCCTAAAATATTTTTTTTGTCGTACAAGGTTTACTGCCAGTGTCCCCGGATGCTTAGCTACGTAATGTGCCAAACTCGGAGTACAGTGGATATATATATACAAATACGGTAACTAGAAAACTCCGCGATAAATAAAAGCCAACAGGCCTCCTAAACAAAGCACTCCACTCACAGGACAAATTGCTAGCCCACAAACAATTTATAGAAAACAGCATCAACAACTTAACCATTGAAGAATTACATCATCAAAAACAATACTACTGAACAAATAGATGCCCAAATTCTACCACAAAGGGTCTTAAAAGCATGCATAATCTGTTGCCATGGAAATGGATGACAAAATGTTGATGAATTTTGATTGGTTGTCAGGCCTGTCACTCACCATAGGCACCTCTTGCAATGCCCCGCCCTCTTGCAATATTGGCAGCACTAAGCATAACTTCTTTGGGTTGGGCACGCTTGCATTCTACCTGAGAACATAATCAAAAGAAAACAAAAAATGAATATTAAATTTAACCAAGACCTTTTATGGACTTTTACGCTACTTCTGGATTTATCGATGAGCAATGTTTCAGTGCAGATACTAGCACAATTATCAAGCTAATGAATATAATTTCATTAGGAATATACATTTATATTCGAAATGGAGGCAGGCAAATGTTTCTTTCTTTACATTTATTAAACATATATTCATTTAATAAAACAACGAGATTAGATCCATTGCATGAAAAACTTGTCTTTGAGAGTTTATCAAAAACATAAGATAATTTATCCTGTTTTTTATATATTGATGGACATCCCTACAACATTTACAACAACAATACTGATTAATCTTTAGAAATATATATACAAGTGAGTGCACTAGGGGTCTGTAATATTAAACTCTATATTTTAAAATGACAATGGTAAAAGTCCATATGTGCTCTTGTTTCCTAACTTCACTTCATTACAGTCATGCTTTTCAAAAGAAATTGTGGTGTGGAAACAGGCAATCTAGACACCATGCATAGTGTAGGTTGTTTAACATTTGATAAGAAGTTATTCAAGTGATATACAAAATGGGAGATTTTCATTTAGATCTAAACTTTATGTTCTTTATTTCCAATACTTTATTCAAATTTGTTAACTCATCTGATACATACATCTATCCGTTTATCAGAATCGAAAAGATATTCCGTTCAAGAGCCTTGAATCAATCAATCATCATTACCAGAACAATAAAATGCAATAAATTCTAACTTACAAACTGAATAAAATATTAAGTTGAATCTTGCACAATCTTGATTTGAAATGCATTATTGGGTTCAGAGCAATGCACTTCAGATACAAGTCTCAATAATCTTTATTTATTGGGTGGTATTGAACTGGGAATTAATTTGAATAAGTGAAATTTCTTGAGAGAGAAGGCTGTGGAAACAATTATTTCAATTGCTATAATAACTCTTCTGACTTCGAGAGGACTTCAAAGCTTGGCCAGAATCCAATATTAATGACAGACCTTTTGGAAGAATTAGAAACACCTAGAGAAGAAAGGCCTTTCAAACAGATAGGCAATTTTTCTTTGACGTCGCTAATCAATTTATTTCATGTTGCCAAGATTAATAATCCTATCGAAGGTGACTTATTTATTTTTTCTCTGGTACCATTCCTCCTATCTGTCTTTAAATGGAGATTGTAATATATCAGAGTGGTAATGAACTGACAGAGGGTTGCGAGGTACTGCAGCAATTTGCAAATGTTGAATAGGAGACCGAACAACAAAGCCATTTTCCTCTTTTCGAAATGACGACTGTATTATGTCCTATGAGCAAGACTGATTGTTTTGGAAAAAAAATGGAGCTGGAAAGAGCTTCTGAGAAAACACTTAATGGATCTTAATTAACTACCGGAGCAATTAGGTGAGATCTGAGCCTGCTAAATTCTAGAATGGAAATTGGTTGATATAAGGCATCTCCTTTAATTGTCCACAATCTATTATGAAGCTGTACAATGCATTATTATTACCATCTGACTCAACTTCTTGACGATATTATATAAGACAGTAACTTTAAGCTTTCTTGTGTAATAAAATAAGTGACCTAATGTTAGAACCCCCTACAAGTCATGACTTATTAATCATAATTTAGTAACATTGAAGAAGTACTGAATAAATATCAAGCAGTTGTAATATGTCGTTCAATAAATGTATTAAAAGATATATTATAGGGATGTCCATAATGTCCGAAAAATCCAAGGTTAAAAAATCATGTCACATATCTCCAGGCCATATAGGAAGATTGCACAATAACACAATGGTGTTATATTATATTATATGTTTCTTTACCATGAAAACTTTACCAAGCTGAGGTCTTTGATCACAAATTATTACTTTCCATTCTATACCAAGAATAACCCTAACTGGAAACCTAACAAAGCATGCTCTTATTCATCAGGATCAATTATAACCTAGGTCTTAGGAATTCTTG
Source organism: Cryptochiton stelleri (assembly GCA_031471745.1). Taxonomy (NCBI): domain Eukaryota; kingdom Metazoa; phylum Mollusca; class Polyplacophora; order Chitonida; family Mopaliidae; genus Cryptochiton; species Cryptochiton stelleri. Next base: position 11,150 of record JAUELC010116255.1, read on the forward strand.
GAACTTTTAATCACAGATTTTTTTGGTCACGTAGATCCAATAAGAGAAATTTTAATTTGTGGAGTTCTAAGAAGCATTGATTTTGAAAAGCTGTTTTTTTACTGTATGATTCAAGGTACTTCTTTATGGTCTTAGAATTTAAAGGTCAAAACAAAGTATTATTTGATGTGGAGGATATAAGATCTGATGAATCTGATAAATTTCTCAGATAATGTGATGTTAACCTCCCACACATTGTTCGTAGCGTAATGATATTTAAAGAACTGGGTCAAAGATAAACATATAAATACACTCCTTACCAAAATAATAACGTATTTTGTTTTAATAAGATATAAACTTCCAACCACCCACTAACTGTTTATTGAGTAATAAGATTAAAGAACTGTGTCAAAGTTAACAGCATATAAATATACTCCTTACCATTTTCCCATTAATCTCATGGTAGTGAATATTACAGACTTCTTCTACTGTGTCTTCC
>JAUELC010116366.1:0-17735 GCA_031471745.1 Cryptochiton stelleri
TTTGAAATGTCTGAGAATTTTGTTGCCATATGTTCCTTACCTGCTCAGCATATTGCTCGATTTTAACCCTACTCCGGATAAAAATGTTAGGGATACCACTTGTGAACTGGGCCAAGCTTTTGATCCATTCACGGTAAGTAAATAATTTTCTCTTTTTTTCCTAGTAATGTTTATCAATAAAAAAGTCTCTGAATCAAAATGTGCGTTGTTATTATATACTGATTTTTGTATATATAATGAAGAGAGGAAAATTGACTTGCCTCCAACGAGGATTCGAACCCGGGACCTTTGGGTTACAGGCCCAACACTCTACCGACTGAGGTAAATTATATACATACCCGTGGAGGCAAGCAATTTTTTTCTCTCTTCATTTATAAAATATAATGTAAGTTAGACATTTTAGTAACTAAAATGTCTAACTTACATTTAAAATAGTAATTTTAATGGGGGGTTTTTGTACAAAAATGTGGCACAACAGCATTAACTGTAAGGAATTTTCTAAAAAAAAATATTTGTACAAAATATTTCAAGGAAAGTCATGCATAGATTTTTTTGTTACTCATATTGTTCTTTAGATTTTAGAGCCCTCACCTAAGACATCATGATTAGGGAATACTGTATAATCGAGTAATGTACAGGTTGGAATAGATTTGCTGGTGTCATGTCATAATAGTATTTTTTTTAGTTCTGTTCCATTATTTCTTTACGTATTTCGCATTTTCTTTTCTTTATCCGCTCTATTTCTGTAGACTACATCTGCCTTTTTCAATCATTGTTATTGTGTACATATGATTGACATTTAAAAAAACAACACCTGCTTTTTCCGTGATCTTCCGTCCATAAATCATCTCTTCATACCTGTTCTATTACACACTAGGCATTGCTTTACAAACATTAAAGATTCTGTTAGAACTTTGAGCACTGTATTATACGAGACATAATCAGACAGTTTGCGTTATGGTTTAACGGATAAAATAATATATCAGCCTTTGAATTGAAAGCTTTGCGCCATGTATGGGCATATGCACGGGACGCCCGCCACCCCCACTCCCCGCCCCCGCACGGACACAAACACCAGTAAACCACAAGAGGAGGCAAGTGAGTTATTCCTTTAAATAAGGATGTATCTTGCGACTATCAGCAAGTTATTTGGACTGAAAATTCTGAGAGAGATTCATCATGTAGATGTCATGGGAAATGTGGACAGTAATGGTTTGCTGGTCCCTAGTTCCGCAATCAGAATATGTCAAGCTACAGACGGGTAGCCTTTCCTGCCCCATTGTTCACATCCACGGTCAGTTCGATCATATTGTACTGTCGCAACATTAAACTATAGCTTATCAATATTACATTGACTCTTCACCGACAAATCTGTTGCAATGTTGATCATAAATCGTTCTTCCCGTTGCATGGCTTTATATCTTTTGCAATTGGAGGTGGAAATCAATTTCTATGATTGTATTTTATGTCGCACCAAACAATACTTTCTTGTCAATGCCAAGTATAGCAGCTGTGCGGTGCTTAAATGTGAGAAAGATCAAATTAAAGTCATGCAGGTGAAGAGTTCACATGCAATAACTAATTAATTAATTACGAAATCGTAAAAACTATTTGTAGGACTAAAAAAACGTTGAGAAAGATTGTAGGACGCTCACTTCATTTTGTTTGGTTAGTCAAGGTTGAATGTTAGTCAGGTTCACAGTCGATAAAAGAGAAAAGCCCAAAAGGTGGATATTCAAAAAGAAACAAGCTTAATCAGAAAAACTACCACCAGCTGTCTGAGCCCTTCACTAAGTAGTCCTTTGGAATCACTATCCGTCAGTTTTGTGGAGAAATACATCTACTGCTTGTCGGTAATTCCATCACCAGATGGGTATGAGTGGAAGCAAAATGGAAACGATGACTATAGTATAGCGGTTTGGCGGTTTTGCAGACCAGAGACGGCTGGAAATGTTGAAAACGTTTTCAAACTAATGAGCTTTTCATTGTCAAATGAATTAACATTCAACCTTGACTGACCAACGAAAATGGATTAAGTGCCCTACAACCTTTCTCAACGTGTTTTAGCCCTATAAACAGTTTGGTCCACTCTACGTTAATCTAGGTCGTAGGTGAAATTTAACTGACAATAGTTTGTCAAAAATAATTTTGTCACAACCATCCTGTATTTTTCTTTGAAAAAAAATCAACCTGACTTTTTATTCAACGTGAATTCCCTAAACTGAGGGTTTATTTGGTTATCAGATTTTAAATGAAATTATCCTTGCTGACCCTATCATTTAAGATGTGTTTACACTGTAGATAATGCGTATTTATGGTGCATGTTTTCTACGTTACCATGGGAACATTTAATTAGATAGATTTCAACCTAGGGTGTAAGTAAAACCAATTCAAGCAGTTTCGACTGAATCAGGCAAATATAGACAACGACTAACACTGTATATATGTCGCCTTAAAGACAAATACCCTTCCGAGATGTGATTGCCTTAATAACGACTAGAGTAAAGTTCAAGACATTGATATTACCTTGAGAACGATGTGGGGGACGTGACATTGGTACTTGAGGGCTTGTTCTGTTTAGAAAAGAACACCTGTTTTAACATTCCCCAACACCTTTGATTAACACAATATGCAACAAACAGAAGCAGCCCTTGACTTCCAGTAAGACTGACAAAAATATAAGTCAGTACATCCGAGCCAATAATCTCTGCCAGAATTCCAAAAGTCCAAGTAAAGCCCAAAAGCAAGGAAAGTTTAATGTACACAGAAACATGGACCTTGTTGCTCCTGTGTGTGGAGGTTTTCATGTCGGGAGCAGATCGTATTGCCACTACGGTTTTCGTAAAGAAAAACGCATTCAACAGAAGCATTAGACAGAGTGGTCCAGCAAAAAATATACCGACACTGATGTAAGTGTTAAGGAAGCAAACTGTTCCACCGTATCCAGATTCGATTCCTTTGCTTGGAATGACATACCTAGCCAGACAACAAACAATCATAATTATTGGAGACAAATTGGAAATTAGGCAATACTTAAGAAATCGCCCAAAGACATTACCAGAGTTGTCATGGGCCCGTAACTTTGTGAACACCGTATACATGTGATATGCAGATATGAACATCCAGGCAAATGATGATAACCAAAAGTAATGAATTAAAACGCCAAAGATTTGACACAGTACTTTGTTAGATGTTCTGTTAGAAGTCGTCAGAAACAAAAACTGTGCCAGAAATAGATTGATCACAAGACCCATGGTGTTTAACCCTGGTAATGTCCTCAATTTAGAAAGTATGATGTAGACAGTGAACGTGAGTGCAAGGCCAGTAAGGGATAAACAGTTACAGATAAGCGATATGATTGAAAGCGCAAAGTCTTCTTCAGCAACAGTATCCGGTGAAAGTAAAGCTCTAAATTCTTCTAATTCATCGACACAAATTTTGAGAAGGTCCCCGCATTGTAGAAATGTAAAGAGTGGAAGATAAACAATTTGGTCGCCAACAGATAAACTGTTCTTTTCGGCATTAAAAGTAAAATCCACTTGAGTTAAATTGTACTGAAGGAAAGGGCAGTTCATCTGTACACGTTCAAATATTATAGCTTTTGCACAATCTAGTCGGTTGCATACAGGGTCCAGATCACTGAATGACATATTATACATCTCACTTGGAGTGGGAAACGGGAAAGGGTCTGGCGCCTTGTATGGACGAGGACATAAAATAGGAGTTGCGGTGAAGATAATGTGGTCGTTTTTCAATGTAAAGGTAAAGTTATTTTTCATAACATTCATTAAGGCTGATTCTAGTTCCGGTAAGCCATGGCGGGACGTCATGGAAACAATGTCAGCCCGGATATGCACCTTCTCAATACGAGTGTCTGTGGGTTTCGAAGAAAGGAAAAAAGCTTGCGCTTTACTGATTATATATGGAGAGAACGACACGAGTGCGTTTTGCAGTGGAACTAAATACTGATTTAAAAAGTCCACAGGATATATTTCCATAGAGTTCAAGATCGGCTTAAGTTCCACATCAATGGCGATTCCTAGTCCCCTGGCAACGGAAAATATATCTTCGCAACCATTTCCCACCAACACTCGTCTTAAGGGACAACTGACATTTCGACAGGACATCTGAAAAGACATAAGATTCAAAAGGATTATCCATGGCTCTTTTTCTGATAGCATTATATGACGGAACCGGAACCGTATATGGTTCCGACTATATTGATATGAATTAATCAAATTGTCATGTTGTTCTTTAGAAGGACCTATTTTAAAACCTTTACTAGACTAAACGATTTATAGTGGTAAAATAAAACATTCTAAAAATTCAAATTTATATAAGGCTCGCGACGTTTATAAAAAAAACCTGGTAGAAATAATATCCTCAAAGGGGAAGAGAACATAAAAACCAAGTGAATCTGAGAAGACAGACTGTAGACAGACAGAACACCATACTTTTGAAGTACCAATCAGCCTCTAACAAGATAATGAATGCTTTCCAAATACACAGGAGGGCATTTACTGGAAACTGCTGAGTAGAGTCTCTCTACTCAGACTCACTTTATTCTAATGTTTTCTTCTACTTTAAAGTTAAAATATTTATATTACGGTAACGGGATTATCATTGATGTAAATCAGTTTAACAATGCTAATTGGGCCTTTTGGGATATCTTTATATTGCGATGTGTTACAAATAGTTGCTGTTGTCCGATGTAGCCGATAAATTCTAACACTCAAAGTTCTGGACTTACCGAAATAATGACCTACAATTAATCACCAAGAGAGATGTTTATTTTGTGACCAGATTTAAATTGCAAATAACCTTAACGATGGTATGGCATAGTATAACTGATTCTGTAGACGCATAAGTGCTTTCATTCAGAATTGGAGTTTTGTCCTTACTCATTGTGTATCTTCACTCATTGAATGGCCGGTCAATCGGTCAATAAAATGTTTGAGCCTCAATTGCTGCCTTGTTATTATCTGTTTGGTTATTCAACCGTTTCAGAATCAGCTTTATGTGATGATGCCAAACGTCATGGAACATTTTAAATGCCGTAGATAATGTATGAATATAAATGTTTATATTAGTAATGCTTAAACGATTTGGTTGTTATAATTATTCTACTGTAAGTCAGACGCAAACAAAACACAACTTATTGATCTTGACTGATTATACATGTATAAAGAGTCTATAAAATCACATTATGGTTGAACATTCGTCCCAGGGACCAGTTATACACAATGAACTACTGATGGGTCATCGAGCCGTGAATCAATTGCTGATGTTTTCTGAATGTATCTAACAGGTCGCTGCAAATTCTATTCAACATTTGTGTTGGTACTCTCATCAATCATCGGTTATTATATATACACATCCTTTAGTTCAGCCTTTGATAAATTAGGATAGATTTTCCGGAGATGGCCACCAGATGGAGCATTTCAAAAGAAATCAATTAGGTCATGTCATTACGGACGGGTCAAGTTAAGTACAGTTGTTACGTGGTACCAAAGGAACTCGTCGTTTAATTGGCTTTCTGTGAAATAACGTTCTCGGGAGCCAATCGGGGTTTGTATGAAGATTCAGACTAGAAACACCTGGCAACTCCCGAAAGTTTATCATCGCCTGAAACAAACCGGTTTGTATATATAAAAAGCGACTGATTCAAGAGCGTGTGGTATAGGTGAAGGTTATCATAATAGAAGCAATAAAAGGAAGCGGGTCTTGTCATGGCATGAATTTTAGCAGTCTGTGTTCCATTTGTTCCTAAAAGCTTTGATGGGAACAGATATATTTTAGGCACATCATATACAATCTCTCTCTGCTACAACTTGTATCCAGCGCTAAGAATCCGAAACTGTAAACATGTTACAATACTGATGTGTGTTGTTGTTCCTAACTGTGTTCAACCATATTAGCCAAACTCGAAATCTGGATGCAGGAAACAGAACTGAAAAGGCACATTTTTAAATGAACCACAGTATTACGGAAGCGGTTATCGCGAAAGAAAATTCAACTTATCAAAGTCCACCAAATTTAAAGAAAGAAGACGCATGCAGTGGCATTTATAACGATTACTTTGATATATTTAACACGACAGCAACGGAAGATGATTCGATTAAAACCTCACATTTTCACTTAGAAGAGAGTGACTTGTCACAAACCAATCGGTATTTGGCTCAGTATGCAACTTATTTTGTCTGCGGTTTTAGTCGATTATGCAATGATTCTGTGACTTACAGGAAACCTCTGTGCTCTTGTGAATGCCAACCGTGCCAGTGTGACAAATCCTGTCATTTTTACGGAGACTGTTGTCCTGATGTATTCTTTGAAGAATCACCAGTTCATCTGTGTCCAGCCCTTACTTGATATGTGCAGAGGACAGATGGGCCAACTGGAACGGTTCTGTCAATATATTCATGATTGGAAAGTGTCTCCCAAACTCTGACCCAACGGTTGTACATAAATGTGAGTTTCCAGACAAAACCATTCAGACAGAAGCTACTCATGTAAGTATTGTGGAATCAATTGTGACTTACAGAAACAGGTCCTGTGCCAAATGTCCTGATGTGACAGATTATAAGATTTGGAGACAAGAAGTTATCTGTTCGTTGTGGTCTTCGATACAGACTGCTACTTCAAAGGCTGATTTATGGCGTATTGTGGTTCAAGACGGAGGATGTCATATTGTGACTCAACCACCAGACTTTGTTTCTATCAGGGATTGTTACCCAGTTTTGTACAAGACATGTAATGCGTCAGGAAACGCCATCGAGAAGCCAGATCATGTTGTGGAAAGACTCTGTCAGATGTACAGTCACCCTGTCCATTATTATGGGGCAGTTGCTTTCTATGATTCATACCGAAATATATTTTGTTCGATTTGTGACGGTAATGTTATTAACACTTTTTCGGAATGTGATAGAATTTTACCGCCATTTTATGTCCCTTACCGTCTCAACGTGTTGCTATAGTTTCACCCTACTTCGGAGAAAAGTATTACGGATACCGCTTGTGAATAAGGTCAAGGTTATGATTTCGGTAAGAAATTTATTTTCTTTATTCCAGAAATGCCAATCAATGAGATATTATCTCGGACTCTAAAGTTGGCGTTATTTTATTGCATGTGTCATATGTCAGTCAAATCAAATCATTAGTTCTGCCTAATCATTACGTGACGTATCTCGTATTTTCTTTTCTGTATCCATCTCTTTTTCAATACACTTCTCCTGCCATATTCATTTCCGAGTTGTTTCCTTAATGCCGCTGCTCGTGTGAAGTATGACATTTTTAGTCTGTGCATTGACATTGTGTAGATTCTTTGCTAGATTGCTTTCTTTCTTTCTTTTTCCGCCTATATATCCGTACTTTACTTCTCGCTTCATGACTTTGCTGTGCAAATAAAGAACACTTTGCGTAGTTATACAAACAGTAATTTCTCTGTTAGTCGTATTGTTCTGTTCCACACAACACATACTATGTTAGCGTAATTGTTTAACTGATAATATGGCAGCATTTCAAGTGAAATGCTTTGTGTTATGTTCAATGAATACCGTTAATATTCTTTACAGAGTTATATATTTTTTCTAAGATTAGCCACACTGATCGAGCGAAACAGTATCTGATTCTATTTGTGGGTATTTGTCCTCCAAGTTGCCCTCCGTTTATCAGTCCACCAAAGTGATATAGGGCATATTCCACAAAGCAGTTTCTAACTTAAGTCTAAATTTGGACGAACTGATTTTACATATTGATCTTTAATACTTTAACCAAATCGTTTTGTTGTTTTGTTTGTTTTCTTGTAGGCGGCTTAGTAGTTTAAAGGTATTATTCGTCAACTATTTGCTTTTTCTCTTCGTTTATGTTGTTCTAAAACGTCTTACTAATCGAAACTTTTCATGGTTTCGTAAATCCTTCTTCTCACTTTCGCAGTTTGATAGCCGATTCACGACGATTTGTTATTGAGCTATCTTCATGGAGAATTGTGGACCATGTGACTAAATGACGTAACCAGCATTGACCCCTGTCCCAACGGTTAATTTACGGACCGCTTAGACTTACTGTTTGGTTACTGTTTATTACGGAGATTAACAAACAGTAGCCGAGCTCAATATAAAATAACATACTCAAAAAGAAAACGATTTGTCACCATTTGTTAACACAAACACCGGATCATCCAGATTCCTCTGCGGTTTGGATGCTGGTTCATAACGATTTATCATGATTTATCACGAATCTGCGAATAGTGATGAATCGGGATACAAACCGTGATATTAGGAACGGGGCTTATAGGGCATCACAGTCTACGATTCGCCGCGAATAAACGTCGAAAACCAATCGTGGTGAATGGGTATTTTGTCAAATGTTATGGCAGTGTGGTCAGCCTTTTTGCCTTCTTGTTGTTTCCTAACGGTGTCTTATATGTGATCTCTGGCAATATAAGACAAAACACCTTTTTCGTGAAAGTATGTACCTGAACCGTATGTATCTCCTCGTTGCTTGTCTCTTCTTCTATCGGTTGTTTTAGTATGACAAGTTTTCAATTAAGCATTCCCCAATAATGAACACTATTTTTAAAACATTATTGGTTAAGTATTTGTTTTATTTTTTTTAACAGAATTCCTGTAAGAACTTAAGCTGTCCGTTGAGAAGAAATTTGGTCGGCCATGATTGTGAATAAATATTTTCTCTGGCCAACGAGCTGTCTGATAGCATCAAGTTCATCCGTACAAATTCTTAACCTTACACCGCACTTTAGATATCTGAATGGCGAAAGAAGTAAGGCATCAGACCCATATAATATGCTACGGTTGTTTGGAAAAAAGCTAAAACTTTTTAAAGTTTTTATTCAAGTCGTATGCCACGAAAGGACAATCGATCTGGACGGATTCGAATATAATATCATCCTTGCAGATTCGGCTTCCACAAGCCACATCAAGAACGGTTAATGATACTAAAAATTCTTCGCTAAGACTTTTAATTCTATAGAACTGACTTGGTACCTTGTATTATCTGGTACACAGGAGAGGATCAGAGAGCAGGGTTATGTTTTGATCTTTCGTCATGTAAGTAAAATTACTTTTCATAACGTCAAACAGAACGGTCTCCAACTGCTGTAGACTTCGTGTCGTTTGTAAAACTTTTATTAGATCAGCTAGAACCAAAGAAAGGTGTTTAATATCGGAAGTGAAATACTCTATGACTCCTGAGTGGATGACAATTGAACTGAAGCGAATTCGTCGGGTCGAAGCCTTACTCCAAAACTGTACAATGACGCCCATTAAAATAAAGATTTTTAAACAACTTGTATACCATGTAGGCCTGAATCCTATCGTGCGGGCTTCCCTTGTTGTTCGATCGATCGAGATGTACGTCGCCTTTTCCAACTCCAACCGACAGAATATTCACACAGCCAAGTTGGCTTTGCGGAAGTTCAAATTTCACGCATGCGGTTTCCGTACCCTGTCGCACTCGTACATTTACGCATACCGGAACATGTGGTCGATGACACGTAAATATACGAGTTAGGCATCATGCCTATATGTACGAGTGCGACAGGGTACGGAAACCGCATGCGCGAAATTTGAACTTTCTGTCTGTTGGCGTTGGAAAAGTCGACGTACATCTCGATCGAACAACGAGGGAAGCCCGCACGATAGGATTCGGGCCTCCATGGTATACAAGTTGTTTAAAAATCTTTATTTTAATGGGCGTTATTGTACAGTTTTGGAGAACGGCTTTGACCCGACGAATTCGCATAAGTAGACAGCTAGACTGTGTTACGTAAGTATACCCAGTCTAGAAACTGGGCTAGGTTGAAGAATGAAATTCATGGCTATGCCTAAGCCACTGGACCTCGAAAGTTGCTTCCTCAACAGGATGTGGCCCTTTCATTAGTTTCTCTTGAATGTATGAGTTTATCCCTTGTTGGTCTCGTCCTCACATTTATTACATACAGCTTGATACCAAAACTAAGGACATTACCAGGGAACAACACCATGGCTATGGTGTTCAATCTGTTTCTAGCGCAGATTTTGTTCCTGACTGCTTCTGAAAGAACATCTAACAGCGTGATGTGCCAAATTTTGAGACTTTTAATTCATTACTTTTGGCTTTCGTCTGTTGCATGGGTGGTCATCTCGGCATATCATATGTTCATAGTTTTCACATCTTTCGTAGCTAAGTCTAGTCACACTGGGCGCTTTTTAAGATACCTTCTGATTTGCAATGTGTCCCCTGATTTGCAATGTGTCCCCAACAATTGTTATTGGTGTTTGCCATACAGTGTTTCTCGTTACATCTGGTGGTATCAACTCTGGATATTGAGGTAGAGTTTGCTTTATCGATAACTCAATTGTTAGAATTGGTTTCTTCGCTGGACCTCTGGCACTCATGCTTCTTCTGAATGTGTTCTTCTTTGTGAGAACCGTTGAAGCTATACGATCTGTTCCCGACATGACAACCTCATCAAAACAAAGCAATAAACAACACGTGTTTGTTTATATTAGACTCTCTCTTGTTTTTGGCTTTACTTGGATCCTCGGTTTGCTTGCTGAGATAAATCAATCTAATGTCCTCAATTACGTCTTTGTCGTTTTGACAGCTAGTCAAGGTCTCATGTTATTTATGGCTTATTGTCTGAATACCAGAATCTGGTCTTCATTGAAGACACAAATTTCAGAAGCACAAAGCGAGACACAAATCTCAGAAAAAAAACCCCGAACAATCGCCTGCCTTCTGTCCCTCAGGAAATACTTTAGTGGCTAGAAGCAAAACTGGCATTTCTCGAGAATAAATGTGATTTAACTGATACCTAATAGTTCACAGTTTAATCATTTTTACTTTTTTTATTGATGTAAACTTTGATCATACAATATTGTCCTCTATTTAAACAAACTAGCAGAAATAGTCATTTCATCGATATGAGTTACCCTCAACAAACAATCTTGTCTGGCGTACATTCTGATGGGTGCAGTAGATTAAAATGATGCTGTGTGTCACTTGAGAGAGATCTAGGATAGCTTGGTAACACCTATAGACGGCATTAGTTGTTAAATGGAAACTATAACCGAGTCGCGTTGATGACTATTATTTTCTTAGACAAATGCTTTAATCTTACCATTTGGTATAATGTTTGTAAGAAGGTGTCTTACGCTCACTTAAAAAAATGTCGATTTTCTGCTACCACATAGATATTCATCCATGATTTAACATTATAATATCACTAGGCATACTCGCTTTATAATAGTCTTAATGAGGAAAGATTCTATTATACCTTCGATGTTCACTATACTCAGAGGTCATTTGACTCCAAAAGTATATTAAAAGGGGATATTAAAGCACACGGTGGAGCCACGTGAACATGTGAGGCAACCAAAGACTATACCTTGCATTAATCTAACAGCAATAAACACTCTTCGGAAAGGTTGCATTTGGTACCTATATAATACCAAAACTTACCACTGCGTAATCGTTTGGATCAAATATAGTTATCTTGACAATGATACTTGTATATTCAAACTGTTTATTTTTGTTTTATTATTTACTTTCGTATTCTTATCGTTTATGGTTTAATTTCTGTCTGGCCTACTTCTTCTAGCTTTGGCCTTGATCTCTATACGCAACACCTATTAGCACACCAACGCATTTTAGACTACTTCCATAAAACACTATGTAAATTAAGCCAACTTTCCAAAATGAAACGCCATGCAGATGTCTTTTGAAAGATGGAAGAGTTTGTAAATTTGTAAACTCGATATACCACTGTACGTTATACGACAGTCAGGAAAACATTGTAAAGTATAAACTCTAGTAACAGATAAGCCTACATCGGGATTCAATCTTTCGGGTTGTTTTGAAACCATTTTCAAGAATCTTAGTATATTATATCTCTTTCTGGACAATGGTGTTAATATAAACCGAAATATTGAATCACTTTGATGCTATCTTTTATTGGAGTCATAACTTTACTCTACTTTGTGGAACTCATCGATGGGAATAATTCTCTTTGGAAAACATAAGTTCTATTCTGTCACTCATAGAAATGGGAAAGTCCCCTTTTTCTTACAAAAGAATAAAGACAGAACAAAAGATTCCCTGCCATTCAACCAACGGGGAAAATGGTTGCAGCGTTATACGTTCCAAATGCGCATGGCGATACAAAGATGTGACTTTATAAGAGAGTGACAACTCAATGTGGAAATTACTTGAAATAGTCAATGATTTCTATTATTTGTTCAAATTAATCAGTAGACAAAATTTGATTAGATTTATACTATTTCAATGTATTTATTTAGGTTTTTATTATTGAATTAAATTGTGAAGTAGACCCTGTATATCAGATTCATATCTCAGCCTGTGCCGTATGAACATAACTGTAATGTTAGTATGCATACAGGCCGGATGTGGGTTAAATAAAATGGTTATTAACGAACAACCGTGGGATGAGATTGCAACGAAATGAGTATAAATAGGTGATTTGAGTTACCGTCCGCGTGGATTGCTTAAGTACATAGTTACATATACTTGTTGTAAACAAATGAACTTTGTGAGGAAGATGCATTGGGGTAGATTTGTTTACAGCAAACTTTGAACGTTTAAGTGCAAAGAGGATTTAGTAACCACAAAGATACAAGGAATTCACGCCAATCTGTTGTGATTCCCTATATTCGATTATTCGAATTGTATATAAAGGAGAACTAAAGCGTTTTCATTTCTATTGTTGGATGATTTTTGTGCAAATATACCTAAGGTTTCATAGGCAACATTAATAAATCAATGGTGCAACGTTAAATGTTAAATATCTTACCTTTTACTGTAACTTTTAACCAAGATTGTAGCGAATGCCGCCATCTTGGATATTGTAAAAAGAATGCGACATCTCTTTATGGAGTCGACATAATATGTAACTGTGTTTAATTTTTATGTTAGTTGTGTTTAACTTTCTGTAATATCTATTGTAAAATTGTTTACTTAACTTTAGCAATGTTATAATAAATGTTAGCAGTTTATTCTGATAGTGTTCTTTACCATAGTTACATTAAAACTTGCCACCAGGTGGCAGAGACTAAATTCTGAGATTTGTTCAGTTATCTTCACTGGGGCTCTCGCAGAGCGGGCGCTGGGGGTGTTTATTTATACGAAGACAGGGAAAAGGTTTGATATAGGCTATATGCGGAATCGCCAAATGGAGCCTCAAAACAGCATTTATTTCAACATTGATAGGGAAATATGATATCACACGGAGTTATGCCCGAATGAATGAGGAATCGAGAAACACCAATGTCAGTAAATTTCACGTGACCGTGACCTTGGACAGTAACCGTAAAGGTGGCGCCGAGGATCCATTTAGTTAAACGAAACGAGGGATGGACAATTTTTTTTGCATATGGTTCAGAAGATAGTAAAACACCTTAAAGTATGTTTGCCAGCAAGATTATCCCGACGGAACGCTCGGACAGCAACAATTACGATACCCGGTATATAGGCCTACGTACGTCGCTTATATGCGGCCTCGGACAGGACTGTAGCCTACGTGTTGTCTGTATCTGAATAATGTGAAGCTATAAGCTTGAAGTCATATTGGTAATGAGATATTTGATAAACTATATACTGCACTTAAATGAAGATAGGTCAGGTTGGGTGTAGCTGGTTGATTCTTGGTTGGAATAAGGTTACGGCGATTCCGTTGACATCACCGCCATCTTTGGTACATACGACATAAGAACAAGGGATGTCAGCAATATTAGTCACTGTTACAGGTTTCCACCTGCTGTTTAACTTGTGTACATAGACATCCTCTCCTTTCTTTCGAGGTTTTTAAGGTTTGGCTTAACGGTTGTAATAACGTTGGATGGTGATTTTTTTCTTAGCAGGTCATTCCAACGTGCGGTGTTGATTTTGGACTTTTGGTCTTAGCCGATTTTATTCCACTGGAAGATTGTCACGCAGTCGCCCAAAAGCTGGGCTGGTGAGGCTCCGTCTGGGGTTGGTGTGTTACGATAGGCTAACAGACCTATCTAGAGATCCGTTCCATCAGTGTTTGATTTCTTTATCATCCTCTTGGCGAGCCGATTTGATTCCACTGGAAGATTGTCACGCAGTCGCCCAAAAGCTGGGCTTGTGAGGCTCCGTCTGGGGTTGGTGTGTTACGATAGGCTAACAGACCAATCTAGAGATCCGTTCCATCAGTGTTTGATTTCTTTGTCATCCTCTTGGCGACACCAACAATTTTATCAGCGAGTCCCTTTGACTGATGATGATAAGGGCTGTTCATTGTGTTATGACATCCCCATCTCTTCGATTTGTGAACACATGGATGGACAGTAAAGTGACTCTCTGGCTCGTCGTTTGCAAATTTCCTTGCCAAAATGACCGGCATAAAGGCGATAGCATCTCAGGACGAAGTGATGTCGGTATTAAAATGTTGTCACGCTTACAAACTATACAGTCTAATACAGTATTTTTTCTAATTTCTGATCTGTCGCGGGGAACCTTTCGAAGTAATATCTTGAGAGAATATCCGCAATCGGATTGTCTTTTCCGGAATGGAACACGACGTTAAGATCATACAGTTGTAATCTTAGCATCATACGCTGTAGGCGTGCCGGTGCAGAGGCGAGCAGTTTTCTCATGATAATTTCTAATGATTTATGGTCACTTTGAATAGGTACAGTTTTGTCGTAGATATACTGGTGAAATTTGTCACACCCAAACTGAATGGTTTACATTTCCGTTTCAATTTGGGCGTAATTATTTTGCGTAGGTGTGAACGCTCTAGATATGCGTAAGCTACAGTCCGCCCTCCCTGTAGGAGCACTGCGCCCACTCCAGATGGTGACTCATCGACTTGGAGGATCTTTAGAGACGTCATAGTATGCTAGTACCGGAACTGGCGTGCGCGTTATGATAGATTTCATTTTTGCGAAAGCGACGTCACAATTTGGGTCCCAAGACCATTCATTTTGGTCTTTTAGCAGTTCTCTTATCGGCCTGAGTTAGTCTCGGTGCGAATTTGGTTAGGTAATTTATCATACCCATCACTGTTTCAAGTTCTTTTTAAATGTAGGTGGAGGTTTTTTTATTGCTAGAATGATCGTGGTCGGGGTCGGGTTTGAGACCATCGGAGGTAAGTGTGTGTCCATAGAATTTGATCTCTGAAGTGCCGATTTCTATTTTCTCTGAATTCAGATGAAGGTTCTTTTCGTGGCACCACTGTTATAATGATCTCAGTCGATTGTTGTGAATCTCGCGAGTAGGGGCGTGACTATAATGTAATCGATCAGTAGGCCTACTTCTACTCCTTTCAACCCTTCTTGTGCTTCATAAGCTTTCTTTTGAAAGATTTCTTGTGCGGAGATAATACCGAACGGTAAGCTGGTTGAACGTGGTTAATTTACAACATTCTTCGGCGAGTATAGCATCTAACCGACTCAAATATTTTGCACCTGTTATTTTATGAGTGATATCATCTATAGTTGGTAGCTAGTAGTGTTCACGCATTATGTTAACATTTAAGTCTTTGGGATCGATACATATGCGGAGCGACTGCTACCATAATACTCATTCGGTTCGTCGACCGTTTTAATGACGCCCATAGATTCCATACGTTTTGGCCACCGGAACGCGACGCGGTGCATGTACCGCGAGTTGTTTGCCTCTTCCAGGTGTATTTTGGCTGAGCCTGACAAGCAGCCTAGGCCTGTAAATATGTCATTATACTGGGTGATTCTGGGAACTTATTGACATTCATTACAACTTTGATTAGATTGAGCAATTTACAATCTTCAAAACCTTATAGGGGCTAAGCAGGGCCGTCTACTACCACAAACTTAAGGTCACTTTTAGTGTCTGTGTTTACATGTAATGGTACATTTGCCTGTTACTGTAACTTCGTTACATCCATACCCGGACAATTTTGGTAGAGGGCGTGTTTGCAATGAGACTTCTTTTGATAGTAATTTGTGATACACATCGGTTGGTATGTGCCCCAGTGTATAATTTGTATATCAGGGTTTTACCATTTTTACAGACAGAAATGTCTGCAAAGGCCTCATCCGTGTTATTTTCTACACTGTCAATTGAGCCTTAAAAAGCACATCGCATCGCCAAGGGTGGTCTGTTAGAGATCCAAATAGGTGGAGGATACACCATCGGCCAAGACCTTTCGCTTCCCGTAAAATAGGTGAAGGCTGCCTTCTGCTAGGTGTATGAACGAATCTCGTTGTCGTGAGCGAAGAGTCGCATCCCTCTGTTGTTTCCTAAACCGCTATACTGGGTCGAGGTAGGTCGCCATGGTTACGTTGGTTCGACTATCACCTTTACAGGATAATTGTTCACCTCCCACGCCCGAACAATAATAGGTTTGGGACTGAGCGAAGACATCTGTTTCCCAATCCTTTCTTCTTTGAACAACCCTGGCGTCGGCCTGTCAAAGTCGTAATGGTCACGTCAAGGAAGTCAGCGGTCACGCTCTGCCTCGTATGCTTTACGACACTCGGGTTTGACGAGAGATTCACAATCGGGGAGTGAGACGGCCGTAAGTCACATTGGACTTAACATTACTAACAGGAGTAGCTTCGGTTTGAATCGTTATGTCTGGAGATTGACATTTATAGACAGTCGATGGGTTAGAATTTAATGGACATTTTGTCACCATGAAAATACTTTTAAAATTGCCCCATGTTGTCCAGTTTCCTGTGGAGCATGTGAGATACGGGTGCGATTCATTTAAAGTACTATAAGAGTCTCGAAAGGCCACGTCAGGACAACAATCACCATAGAAACCACAGGATTCATCGCACTGACATGGGTGGCAACCAAACGTACAGATACCTGGTCTGTTTGACAAAGAGTCGTTACATAAACCACGAGCACCACAAACAAAATCAGTTGCATCAACGGCCAGGTGTCGTTCTGTTTGTAACAAATTTAAACGGGACAAACGTTCAAACACAGGCGATAAAATAGATTGCGTTGCATCTGGATACATCTCTGGATTTGCCAAGGACAACGTGTCGCCTGGTGTTACATTATTTGATTCACACGTGTCGTCTTTTAGTTGCTGTGTCCCGTTGTGTACTTCTGGGATTAAAACTAGCGTAAAACAACACCAAAATAACACTTTCTTCTTCATAACGTAACCTTTGTATGAAATCGCCATTGCAGTGCACCAGTGACTGATCTTGGATCTCCACTTCTCTTTATATATGAGCCTATTTATATAAGATTGAATGCGTCTTATCTATGCTGTAAGCGTTTTGTCAAACAATACAAAATTGTATATTTTATGCATACTTTATCTGCCGTTTTAAATAACATTGCGCTGTGTCGTGACACCTTGTCCTGTTTAGTTATTAAAATAAAACAAAGATGTATCAAAGCCCAACCATGACTTTAATTGTTATTGTGTTCATCCGATGCCAAAATATATTCAGCTAAGTATTGTTCTTTATGACAAAGGGCTCTATGTAGTCAATGTTATCAGTAGTTCCTTTATGGATTGGCCATTAATAGTTCATCCCTTTAATCGTTACATGTACTGATCTTGCTGTTAATGCGAGTGTTATATCTGATTAAAGACTATGGCCCGAATTGATAAAGGCGTTTTAACCTATACACGCGTGTAAAAGAAAGAATCGACCGAATAATTATAGGTTATTGGATTGTATGGTAGTGTATGGACGAGTCCTGGCGCTGCTGGAAGCTGCGAGTTTGCTATTTTTCGCTCGCAAGCT
>JAUELC010116367.1:0-11626 GCA_031471745.1 Cryptochiton stelleri
ATTTTAATCAGATTGGGGGGTCACCTTTGACTTGTTACAACAATTCTCACCGTGAGAGTTGGCCTGTCCTTATCTAGTTCACGTCAATTTAAGTACAGTACGTGTCCTTTCTTTTGCTCCTTTAGGGCTATGTTTTTTTTGTAATGTTTTACTTTTGTATATTTTTTTTAACAGCTTTATTACAAACTGTGACAATAGATGCCAGTTTGAGAAACTATAGCAAACAACCACTAACAAAGTGCATTAGAGTCCAAACACCACCAGGAATTACAGACGTGTCGTCTACAGTCGTAGACCCAAGAACTTATTCAAATGATGTGACTTTACCGTTGATAGCAAATGTAATAGAGACAAGCACTTCCAGTCAAGTTACGTCTCTCGTGACAACAGTTGCGGTAGTGGAAGAATCAACAATCACCGGAGTGGATACTACAGGAACACAGACAATGGTGACATCTGAAGAAATAATTTTACAATCGACCGCATTCAATGTATCTACTGAAGAGTATACGTCCACAAGATCGCCACAAACTCGAGGAACCGTCGCTCAAACTAATTCTGATCAAGGTGAGCACAATTAACATTAGTTTAAATATCAATCTAGTCAAATGTTGAAGAAATGCGACCGGGCCGCTACTATAGCAAGTGCATTTGCATGAATAGTTTATATATATCATGGATAATAAGAACTTTCGTGTTGCCAATTAGATACCTATGATGACACTACAAATAGATATGCATTCTCTGTCTGATTACAGAGAGAGAGACATCCAGTTGCTTCTGTCAGTGTCGGATCAAGTATAGGCCTCTCTCTACCAACGAGAGTAAAACTGCCTTCACAAGTCGAATCATCAAAGAGTTAGATGTACCTAAGACAGCTGTGTCCTCTTACAAGAGAAAACACACCAGTGCTCCAGACGACAGAATCGGGGCCAGGGGGATTGGGCACGCTGCAGTGGCTTTCTTGATTGTCGTATTTGGGTCTATCATACTCATGGATTTACCAAGACTTGCCCAATACATAATTCATCTGAGAAGGACAGCCGTGAAACTTTTCCACAAAGACTGATACGTTAATGTAAATTAATGTCAGCGTTGTTACGAGATAAATAAATAATGAAATACTTCACGGATTCTATATCTGACTTGGTCACAAACGACATATATGTCTTATTTGTAAACGTTTCTAAGTCTTAGAAAACGGATCAGAGAATAGGATTTTATGTAATTTTTCTTTGAAGAACGCAACTCGATGTCAATGTTATAATAATTTTTCTGCATGACTATCAATGATTGACTGTTCCTTTACAAAAGTTATTGGAGACAGTAAGTTTACACACAAGGATATAATGAATATTTGACTGATATATGGATCATAGTTATTATTGTTGTGCATGAACAAGAACATACAGAGACAATTATTCAGGATGGGGTCGATATAGCCATAAAGAGACGAAAGGAACTGCGTATAGAGGACAGGTACACTATTTTTTATTAAATACCACTTAACGTCTATACAGTGCACACAAAACATATATATATATATATATATACTAACGGTATCCATGATCAAATAAATACACTGCAATTAATTTGTATTAAGTTTGAGTTATTTTTTACAACCGGTGAATCTCATGTTTTGGTCTTGGGATGGATCTCGCGATGACGAATCATATTCCAATGACGAATCTGGATCCCTTTCCACACAAATCACAAATATTCGGTCTCTCCAGTGTGGAGTCGTACCGTTTCCCAAGTGGTTTTTAAAGGCTAGGCGACAGTCGAAGTTCTCTCCTGTGTGAGATTCTTATGTGGATGTTTAGTATATAGATCTCGTGATAAACGTCTTCTTACAGTAGGTATACAGATATGTGGCCTTGGTCAAGAGGTGACTGTCTTCACAAGGACACTATCGTCGACTCAAATGAGCTGGTAATCGAAGGGACCTGAAATAAAAAATGTGAGTCAAAACTGATATCCTTTTTGTCTGTTGTAGATGCCTTTCTGAATATCATGCAATGTTTGGGGTTGATTGACGATAAACGATCAGATAACGCTATCCCTATGTTGTATCATATAATGAATCACGAAAACCTCATAATAGTCCGAACATGTATATTCCAGGTTTTCTTCTAAAATGTATTGTGACAGTAATCATGGTTTACTTGAGTTTGGTCGTCTTCGAACCCCAGAACCTGTTCAGTATTATTTTAAATATATTTATCCCTGTGAGGCATGTAGATAAGGTAATATATCTGGCATATTTGTCAAGAAATGTTCAAAGGAATACAGTGTACCTCTTTTCATGTTAGTAAATATATCGTTGAAATCGGACTGTTTTCCAGATATTTTAAAAAGAACTAACGTCTCTGTAGTTCTTAAATCAGGAATTAAAGAAGTTATAAAAACTATAGGCCTATATCACTTCTTCCCATATTCTATAAAATATTTGAAAATATGTTTGTAAACGAAGAAATTGTAATGATCCAATTATATGAGATGAACAACACGGTTTTATTCCTAATCGATCTTGCGTCACTAATTCACAATGTTCAACGGGTTTTATTTCTTACTATGTGAGCAAAAATGTTGAAAGTGACTCCATATACACGGACCTTAAGCAAACCATTGACTCCGTATATATGTTATTAACATGTGTCGGGCGGGTATACATGGTAACATTTAAACTGGCTTATATCGTATGTAATAGATCGTTACGAAAGTGTTGTTGTAAATACAACTAGTTCAATACGGACCCATATGACCTCGGGGGTGCCCCAAGGGTCGATTTTAGGTCTATCTATCTTGTTTGTGTACAAATCATTTCCAGTATATCATATCAATTCCAATCGTTTACTCTTTGCTGATGAAGACAACGTTTGTAAATCCCGTACATAACTATTTTGATCATTCCCTTTTACAAGATGATATAAATCGTTTATTGACTAATGATATCCATGACTCTTGAATTGAATCCTTCAAAATGTGTATTTATCACAACAAAAGTATCAAGTTAGGCTGTATATATGTAAGAGAAGCTAAACGATGTTAGTGTTTTAATGAATAGCGACCTAACATTTGAAACACATATTGATGATATAGTTTTAAAGCCTTATAAAATACCCGGTTTTATATTTGTAGAAATAATTTATTTGGATCCACAATAAAGAGTTAAAATGAAACAATATTGTACGCATGCCATTTGAATATTGTTGTAACATTAGGTCGCCTCATCAGTTACATTTGCCGGAATAGATACAACGAGAACAAAATAATCTGTATCTCACAAAACTGGTATTGAAGGATTTTATCCTGTTTTATATCAAGTTTTCAAAACTTAGTTCCTCACGCTCTTGGCAAGAAGTATTATGACCTTATACTTTTATATCTTGTGTAAGTTGTATTTATGTCCCTTTACATCACATGTGTGCACAACAAATGGCTAAACCCGCAACAGCTAAAATCCTTTATGGAACAAACACTGTTTTATTGAGTTCTCAAAATCTTTGTAAATAATATGATCAGTTGATTAACATTTTAACCTCAGCTTCGTATAAAAGGCAGTTCAGGTCACTGATCTTTCAGTCTAAACTTAAATATTTATTTATATTGTACTTCGATGAGCGATATGCATTAAATATAAAGATAAAAAATAATAATAATCCAATTATAATTTAAGATGGAATATAGTTAATTGGAATTTTATAAAGACGCTTTTGAACAGTGAAACATTTGTACCATGTTATGCTAAGCCGTTCGTTCTATTTTAAGTTCATGATGGGCTTTAACAAATATATAGTGAGGCGTACCCAAGTTTAATGTGATTGGATTGGATAGTAAAAATTATAGGCCAACAATGTTTTCCCTTAATAAAGACGTTCGCATGAAGTTAGTATATTGAATGAGATATTATTTATCAATTTATGGTATACACTCTTTAAGAATAATGCATTAGCCTTGTACTCATAATTATATGAATGTACTGTGCGCCCTTTGACTTTAAATATTCTATTTAGGAAATGTGTAGGTGAAAACAGAACCAACACAATTTAGATAGAAATGTCTGTATTTTGCCACAATGAGCAAAGATATTAACCTATACAAGATCTGATTAAAAGTACACGTTAGAATACATATATTTTTTTCATTTAACGGAATTAAGATGATTAATGCATGGACGAAGATAAACGACTTCTGTCGTCTTCTAAACTCGAGTCACATGAAAATGTGGAGGTTAACAGTTAAATGATGAGCAAATATTGGCATATCGATTTAACTTACACGTGCTTATAGAGATCTTAGTGAACTCATAAAAGCAGCTTAATTGTCACGAAACTGATCATCATATAGTGGTACTTACCTTTCCATTTCCTCGTCAAACGTATCTCACAAATGGCTTCCATAATACAAATATATTTACATTTTAACTCCAGTGCCAACTTATGTATTCTTTATTCAAGGTCATATAGTTTTATCGAAGGGTTGAATCACTGTCCAGTATCAACATGTAATTATGTTGTCTTCAAAAATGCAAAGGCAAGTCGTTTTCAAATTTATTATTACTCATTTTAGGTGACTGTTATATAGTTGTGTGCCTGAAATCAACAGTTTTCCATGGTTTCGTAAATGGCCGAATTAAATTTAAGACGTTAAGAAAAGTACGATTCAATTTCCAACATGTCCACAAACGTTGTGCTACTATGTATTACCAATCTAAGATATCGTGCAATGCTGTGTCCTTAAACACCACTTGCGATATTCTAAATGATAAACCAAATATCCCCGCGGAGTCTTGGAACTACCACAATGTCGGAATGTACTGTTAGCAAGGATATTCATTTAAAAATTAAAAAACACCTATAATATTGGGCCAGTGCTTTAAGTTAGTGAACTACACTAGTAAATATAGTTAACATAATATATAGTGGTAAATTGGCTTTATGTATGTAAAACTACCGGTAAAATTTTAATCAGTACTTATACCTGTATAGCTACACCCAAAATCACTGCCCCAATTACTGTTCATATGCGTCCTACTGGTACTAATATGCGGGATACAATTTATAGTTTAATTGACATCATTGCCGATAATATATTATCTCAATTCCTGAAGAACTAACGCATTCACTGTCTTTGATTTTGTAATGTTGTCTGAATACGTTTACTGTCTCGATTAGCGTGTGTGTGTGGTTGCGTGATATATTCTAGATGTAGAGTTAAGACCAATGCGCCTGCGTCGTAACGCTTTAGCATTTCAGAAAGCATTTGTATTCCATCGTGCATTTCGTTTTTTTATTATCTCAGAATAAAGTGGTTTGAATTATTAAGTACTCAGATTAATGATCCCATTGTTTCAAATTTGTACAGATTTGAAACAATGGGATATTTAAAGGCCTGGCTTTTTTTAAAGTCACACACGCACGTTGACGCACCCAACAATTATATATTTTGCGTTCTTACATAATCACAAGAGCTATAGATATTTTTCTCAAGAAGTAAAAGTCAAATCCGGGGCAAGCTTTGATATACCGACGGACTCCAAGTCATTGAATATTTTTTTATTTCAACGTTAATGTTTTAATTGATGAACAAAATTCAAAACTTGACAGTATCGAGGCAATCAGAATATGTTGAAAACCTCTAATTGTGGGTATGTATGTGACTTTAAATGGAACTTCAGTTTCTAGTTGCAGTTTCGAATGCATGATTTTCCCTTAACAAATCTGAAGAATAATTACATGGAAATTAGACTATTTTTACTGTTGAGGGTGTAAATCGCAAGGCGTGATTTGGAGCTCAAAACAATATTTCAATCTTTATTACATTTTCTGTTGTGTAAAATAAATGTATCAAACCCTTGTCTCTTTATTTCTACGATTTTCCAGAAGGTCTGCTTAATTTTTCATAGGTAGTTTACATAAAACACATCTTCAGCACTCATGATATTGGACAGCAAAACTTTTATATTTAATGCATTTAGATTCACGAACTGTTGTTGGTGTTTGACTCCTGATCTGGAGCACAAAAACATATTTCAATCTTAAGTGCATTTTCTGTTGTGTAACATAATATATAGCCAATGGGCAGACACACAGCCTAAAACACTAAAATTGTAGCTTAGCTCCCTAGACGACTTCCCGTGTACAAGTGAACCTGTATACAACAAATTGTAACCGGCACAAGACAGAACGCCCCAGCATTGTAACAAGTATTGTCCTGATTGTATCACAGGCGTAAATGAACATTCCAGTTTTACACATGTTAACGTGTATGCCACTTAGACATCTGTGCCTTTTCAAGCAACACACACAAGCTTCGAAAAACACATGTCCGTCTAAGTAACTGGAAACTTATCCTTGCTTCAAACATATATCATTATTCATTATTGGCTAGTTATTACTCATGTGGTTCTGTAACTTGTACCGCGACTCATGTTTGATTGTTTGTTTGATTGGGGTTTTCGTTGTACTGGAATATATTGGACTGTGGAGCTTTTATATTTAATACATTTAAATTCACTATCTGTTGTTGGTGTACTGTGTCATACGGCGTTGTACACCCTCGATAACCACATAGAGTTTTCGCCGGAAACAACAAAACACTAGACTTAGGAATCAAAGTATAAAGTATTACAAAACTGTACATTAATTGTAATGTAGTGTATGATGTACACTTGCTTTTCGCTGTACAACAAATCACACTTGATTCTGTCCACTCTGTTGATGCACACAATGTAGCGGTACAGCACTGATAACCATGTAACGGAGTCCCGGTTGATTCCGATAAAATGATGAAGCTTTCTTCGCACATTCAGTAAGACCACACCAAAGTGCTAACTAAATGCGAGAAATTGTTATTTCCACCAAAGATCTTTTTTGCTGAAGCATTTAATTTGCCGAGCCATTTTCTGTCACACGGTTTACCATTGCATTTTCCGACATCCGGTAAATTGTATAAGAGTTACCGTGCATGTATTGTTTACCGTAATGCATAATTATTTGTAAAAGATGTCTGGCTGTTAACCGAATTACATCTCTAGAAAGTATGTACTTCCAGCAACAGCAAAAAAGCAAGAAGCTTAAGTGTTGGCGGGCTCTTATAATTTCTGTTATTTATATAGGTTTGCAGACTGGCACTTGTGTATGTCGATCTAATGGATATTAGTTATGCTTAAGAACGGTGCTAGTGTCTGTACCTAAACGTCAATTGATAATAAACTGAAGTTGCAGTCCACAAAAAAGTCTTGTCTTATAAATTCCACTAACTTATTAAACGCTGTTTCGGTCCTGGTTGTAATTCTGTCAATGAAATGTTGATTTCTGGTCACTGTTTTTTTTTCTTTCCTTTTTACACACTGAATTGTTCCTTGTATCTGTACAACAGACTTAAACCCAAGTTCAGGAAGTTTGCTCTTCACCTTAAGTAACTTAAAATAAAATGATATGACATGCGTATTTGTTAAGTCAGTTTGGTCCGACCATCAAGACTTCGGCCCAAATTACTAACCACATTAATATCGGATAGACTATCGACAGCTCGCCATCTTTTAATTAAGTTTGACTGGGATACATTCCATCGTAGACACCATGCACAGACGATCTAAATACTGCGGTACCAATCAGATATGGTCAGGGAATTTGAGTTGTATATGGGTAGGGAGCGACTTTTAATTAAATGGAATTAGTAATGTGTCAGTCTCTGGGGATTGTTAAATACCGTCGGAATATAAGCACTGCTGATGATCGCTAATTGACACAGATTTTTTATGGTGTAAAAATAACAAGGTTTGGCCAGTCACTAGGTACTTCTTTGCATTTCCCCTTGTGTGATACCATGTAAGCCGCTTTGTCTAACTATGGTGTCGTTCTGGTGGGGGAATCTGCTAATCAAGTTCTAGTAAGTTAATCAGAGATTCCAGTTACAACGCAATGGTTACATCAAGAGTGTATGCAATATCCTTCAACCCGACAAGACCAGCAGACGGTGTACATTTAATTAGGGCTGTTCTCATATCTAGAGATAAATTAATACGCTTCAAATAAATTGATAAGTAATGGAGTCTCTTAGACATGAAAGCTTTTTGGAACGGTTGAATATATTAAATGCAACCAGTTTCAATGGACTGACAGGAATCTCTTGGTTTTGGCACGGCAACCAACGAAAAAGGAAAGATGCTCCGGTAAACGGCCATGCATTTATTCGTCCCGGCCTGCCCAGCCTGACGCGCGCATCTTCATAATGCATTATATGTCTAATATTTGATATATACTTATTATTGATTGGCCCAAATTAAATTGTTTTTGTTATTATTATAATCAAAGTAATAACAACAGGCCTCATATGGACCTCATTCTGAAATAAAACTATTATCATTTAGTACCAAACAAAAGTTATGATCGCTTGTAATTTCAAAAACGTTACAATAAGTGCGAAATACATAAATGTCCCAATGGCGTGCATGCATCACATGCGTTGCGATGAAGGTCTAGGCATGCATTTGTTTATTTTGAAGTAAATTGCTACACGATTATTGAAGATGTATACCAAACAATTATAGTTCACGAAGTAGGAAAAAAGAGGAAGCAGATCAGTGGTTAACTGCGTGTCGTGATATGGCCCAACAAATTAAGTACCTTCCAGTCAATCAACCTTATTCCCGCTCAAACGATATCATTTTGCGCATTCGTCTTCATGATTGATTGATTGGTGTTAACGCCGCACTAAAGAGTAGTTCTATAATATGTACTTCCAACTGTAAACAGCATCACATCTCAGCACAACCATAATGTGAACGTGATATATATTAATGTTCTGTTGACAAAATAATCCCCCCCCCACCACCACCACCACCACCACCACCACACACACACACAGACACACACACAGTTGACAGCATGAACATTCTTCATACTGCCAAATAGCAAGTCGTCATGAACTGTCTTGATGCATGGTATAGTCTTTTGCTTGCCTGGCAATGTCGAAAGTAGATGTCACGTGTCAACGTAATTCACAAGATTTGAATAGAACTGATAGTGCCATATTTAAAGATACACGCATATGCTATGTGTCATTTTATGTGTCGACATACTAGCAGCTGTGTTCTAACATCCTACAAATTATTTAAGCAGACAAACTGTATTCTGACGTCTCAACTCTAAATTATGAAACACTATGACAGGTTGACAAGTTTGTTGGCGTTTTGAGCTAGAGAACAGATTTTGACATAGACTGAGTCTCTAATGTCAGAAATTCCTCCACAGAACTGTCTGAAAACATCTGAATAATGGATAAGATATAACAAAAAATATTGAATCGTTTTCAAACACTACCCTTCGCCAACAAATCTAATATAATAACATCCCTCGCAAAATGCCTTTTCTGTTGTTGATTTTATCATGGATTAAACTTCTGATTTGCTTGACCTTTTTATTACTGGTAAAACATCTTCAATAAAATGATTTTTGCCGTAGAAAAGACGTGGATTTTGTGGAAGAAAAGGGGTATCTTTTTAGCATGAAATCAGTTGTTAAACCGGAGAGAATATTTTCTCACTTCTGAACTATAAATAAAAATAATCAACAAAATGGTAACGTTGATTTTGGGGTACAAAAAAAACACGGATTTATTATTGAAAACATCACTTGAACAGACTGTCAAGTATTTTGTGTGGTCTGCCTTCCCACAGAGAACCAGTATGTGACATGCGGCTTGTCATGATAGATTTTTAACACAGACGTAAAATTAATGGAATATTATTTTTTACTATATTGTAAAGCGCGTTTTTTTTTTCTTTAGTTCAAAGTTATTTCAATAACACTATGTTTACATGCCAGTACTATAGCATGTCACACATATCTGTCCATTTCCAGGCAGCGTGTTTGCTTTAAAACTGAAAAAAAAAACTACTGTAGTGTTCAAATTTGCTCGCTTTATCTTGGTGTAACAAGCTATTAGAAGAAACGTTACAGTCGTTGCTCAATCGAAATAATCAGATCAAAATGTTTACCTAATACAGTAGTGTGTCGGATTTTTTTCTAGGTTTTGTAGTAGTTAATTTTATCTATGGCAATTTAAAAAATTCAAGTGTAAAAAGAACGCCATATAAAAGTCTATACAGTATATGCTCTTTCCAAAGTAATTGATTTCGTGTTGTAGCTTTCATATCGACATAACATATGTCTTGTTTGACGTCAAAATGGCATGCTATAAGTTGTTCAACCAGAGAGAATATCTTCTCACTTCTGAACTATAAGTAAAAAAAATTAACAACATACAAACAACACACAATTGTTCATATCAGCAGGATAGCATATGTCACAAACACATGTTCATTTCCTGTCAGCGAGTTTGGTTTATTATTGAAAATCAACATAATCTTCAAACTTATCTGACTTGAAATTACTGTTGTAAACTTTGAGAATAAAGATTTTAATCGTTGTTCAAAGGAAATTATGAGATAAAAAGTTTAACCGACTGCACCGATTAAGTATTTTTGTCCTTTGCTTCGGTTTTAGGTTTAGTAGTTCACTCTGGCTCATGTGTAAATGGAATTAATTAAGGAGCAAACATAGCGCCATAATCAAAGATACACACATAAATCATGTTTCGTCCTGTAAGTTACGTGTCGACATATTATATCGGCTGTGTTGTATAAAAACGAATCGCAATGCTATGATATATTTAAGCAGACACAATATCTCCACACATCTGAACTTTAAATTAAGAAAAACGCGTTTGTTGGCGTTTTTAGTTAGGGGAATATATATTAGCATCAAACACATTTCTGACGACAGTTTTATTTCTTCCACTGAAATTAATTTTGTCCTCATAAACATGCCCATAATTGATAAAATGTTGGAAACAGAATAATGTATGGGTTTTTTTCAGACATGACAGGTTGGAATTGGTAAAAGAATTTCATCTTCCCAATGACTCCTTTCATTTTATGTTGACCTTAGCGAACACATTTCCGGTTTACGTGAGCGAACACATTTCCGGTTTACGTGACTTTCTAGTAGTATTGGTATGCTGTTAGCAAAGAAATACACAAGTTGATTTTGAAGTGTCAAGAGCTGGGTTTAATTTAGGACCAGAACGGATTTTCGTGTCATACTTTTTTTAAGCTGATATTCTCATGGAGAAGTATTACTGTAGACAGACGACGTCTCTCCAGATTGCTTTTTATATCAAACTCGGTACCCCAAAATATATTTTAAAAAATACAATAATTATTTCAGGTTTTTGGTTTTTGTTTTGTTTTGTTTTTTGAGGGAACTGACGTCAAAGTTGCATTTGCCATATTCTTGACACATGATCAGCAGACTGACATGAAAGTCCAATACTTCGCGTAGATATATAGAGTTCCCGGGGCCTTGGTAGCTTCTGAACCCTGTCGTATCAGTGTGAGTTTGACCAGAGACTTTTAAATTACGGAATATACATTTTGTTTAAATTGTGTAAAGTAAGGCATCTTTTCAACATGCTAGACCAAATGTCAATGCTTTATTCGCTGAGATTGCCTCTCCGGCCTTTCTCATCCCTAGAGCTTCCGGGGTCTTGACGGCCACTGGACCCTCGCCTATTGGTCTGTGAGAGTTTGGGGGGGGGGGGGGGGGGGGGGGGGGGG
>JAUELC010116589.1:0-11625 GCA_031471745.1 Cryptochiton stelleri
ACATCTCGCCAATTCTCATCACATCTCGCGAGATTACGCGCGCAAAACCTTCTGGGAAGACAACCCCACAACACCCGACATCATCCCACAATATTACGTATTCCAAAGGTCTGCGGACGTGTAGTACATCTCTATCGATGTTGAAGCGATACAGTGCAAGGGCAAAGGGGAGATAACACCGGTCTTGACTTATGGGCCACTCCAAGGCTATTCATAGACATATCTTAGCGGTGCTTATTCGTTTCAAACTACGAGTCAATCCATAATATGCACTAACATCCCTCTCAGCCGTGTATACGGTTCCTAGAATTAATACAACTCAAAACACTACTCTTACCCTACTGTAAGCACCTCACTCGAAGCAACCCTTATGTCGGTTAGTATATAAGGTGGTCAATGCCTTCTTTATTCTGTACAGGCAGAGCCACCTTCCTCATTATGTACAAACCAAATCAAATCAGACACTATGACGTCATCACCCATGATGTCATAAACACGGAGCAGTAGGACAGCCGTTGGGGTGCGGCCTTACTTATTCTGTACAGGAGGACGGCCTTACTTATTCTGTAGTGCGGTGCCGCCTTACTCCTCACGCACCGCACTACATAAAAGTAACAAGCCTTACTTATAATGTAGTGGGGTGCGCACCCCAAGCACCGCACTACATACATAGTAACAAGCCTTCCTGATTATGTATTGCGGTGCTCAGCGGTGTATAACCTTACTATCACCTTATTATTATATAATAAAGCAGGCCGCACCGCATTACATAATAAGGTATACACATTCCCGACTATAGGTAGGGAGACGACTCGACAGTTTTTTTTTTAATCTGTATAACGTTACATAGTGCACAACGTGTTTTATCTTCGCAATTTTATTTTACTGTGGCAGCCATGAATAAAATGTTGGTGTTGTTGTTACATATCATTGCCCTAGCTCGCCATTCCACCGCTTCAGGCGGCTTGATCCTTCAGATGATTGGACATAACGCCAGGCTAAATAGTTCTGCTTTATATCCCTATGTTATCTGCGGTTACATGCTCAATGCTGACTTTTATTGTTGTGGTATGCATCCGATGTCATATAGGATATGTTTATTTACATGGTATGCAAGTTTTGTCTCTAGCGCCAAATATGGCGCAAATGGCCTTGAAAAATGCCATTCCATACATAAAAGCCTCTAATCGAAGTGGACGGAAGTTACCGGAGAGAGGCGATTTGGAACAAGAATGAAGAATGTGGTACAACACTGAACTGAACTTTTGTTTCTCATAGAAAGAGATCATTAACGGTATTCTCGTTATTTAGTGATAACTCTCGTTAAGTTAGAACAGAAATTAGCCTACACAGTGGAAGATATGCAACTTTGATTTCGAACTAGGGCAGAAAGTTCATATCACCGCTCTAACAGACAGTCAAGAATAAGCAAAATAAGAGCCATTGCTCGAAAAGCAGGATGCTTTTCTCCGCTGTTAATCACGATATTCCGACAGATGTCATACACTGTTTAAAGAGGGGTGCATGTATTTGATCGGCCTATTCATTTTCGCTATTTCATTTTGAACTCTGTCTGACCGCCAGAAAACAGTAAGCGTGGCAAGGGTGATTACAGTGTTTGTGATGAACTCAGCCTTTTCCAGAGAAGATGGTGAGCTGTGGTTAGGGACCGTTGTAAACTTCAGCAGGCAAAAGCATGCACTACCCAGAAAGTCACTGGATGTTTGGAGAATTGCCATTTTTCCATATTAATAGAGGCTTACCAGCAGCTGTGTTCAAGTTCGGGCCATTACACCCAGTTAGCAGTGCTGCTGTATGGGGAAACAACATAACATTTATTTTCGTTACATTTCGTAAAATAAAATTTACATTTGGGGCGGGTAGAACAGGCTTCGTCCAAGTTAACAATAAATCTGTAGTTTTTTATAAAAGTGTCAGGAGAATGAATGTTTAAACAATTAAGAATTGCAAAATGAAATTATGGGTTAGACATATTTAAAGAAAGAGCTATGTACTCATTTCTGACATACAATTTTCGATGGATTATTGAAAATAGCAATATCGACGCAAATAGGTTTATTGAGACAGGCTTTTGGTGGATGTCTTAGCTGTAAAGTGGTATAAAAGTGATCAATATCGATGTAAATAGGTTTATTGACAGGCTTTTAGGTGGATGTTATCACTGTAAAGGGGTATAAAAGTGATAAATATTGGTGTAAATAGGTTTATGGAGACAGGCCTTTTGGTGGATGTATTAACTGTAAAGTGGTATAAAAATATCAATATCGATGTAAATAGGTTTATTGAGACAGGCTTTTTGGTGGATGTATTAACTGTATAGTGGTAAAAAAGTGATAAATATCGATGTAAATAGGTTTATTGAGACAGGCTTTTGGTGGATGTATTCACTGCAAAGTGGTGTAAATAGATTACTGTAGTTTATTGAGACAGGATTCCAGGAGGATGTAACTATAAATCGTATAAAAGTGATAAATATAGATATAAATGTGTTTATTGAGACAGGCCTTCTGGTGGATATAACTATAAACTGGTAAAAAGTTATTAATATTGGTGTAAATAAGTTTTGTTGTGACAGGTCTCCTGGTGGATGTAACTGTATAGTGGTATTAAAAGGATTTATATTGGTTTAAATAATATTTCCAGGTGGAAGGGAGTTTTACATTCGGAAAATTGCCTTGAAAAGTCGTGTCGTATAAACTGGTATTTATTATTTTTTTTTTTTATAAAAACAGTTTGTATGCATTCTAATATATTATAGTAGGCTTCAGTTATAAGTGGTTGTATACCATTTACAGCAATTGATATAAAAATAATTAATAAATCAAGCAAGTGAAAATATCCTAGGGAATTTATGAAAATGACAAAAGTGTAGTTGCCAAATAAGCTGATTAGTTTGCATAGGTCAGTATATCAATTGAAACGTTCTAGGGGAACTAAGTTCACATCATAAACATGTTTGACCTTGAATAAAAAAAAAGTAGGGCGATATAGTTGAATTTCGCACCTTGTAGGTCATAAAATGGAGCATTGCTACCGTAAAACTCATAATTGTAGTCTGCAACAGGGAAGCTTATCAGATCGTAACCTAAGTCGGCCTTTCTCCACCATTCTGTATCGTAAAACTAATCTTGAACGTTATGCAGTTGGACACGGAAGGTAACTCTTTTAAATGTACTATTTGAATGTTATTTAAGCTACAAAGCGCGTTGGATTGCTAAGTTTTATTTGTGTGAAACCGCCAAGTACTTTGGTCAAAATATCCGGCGATTAACATTACACAGTTTTGGGTAGTATTATTGCGACGATGAATCGTTTACGTTGACGATAGGAGCCGGAAACAACCGAGGGATGTTTCTAGATAGTCGTAACCCATTTGTATAAAACGGTCAAACTGAATAAACTGTAGTTATTGACCTTGTATGTAATGACTAGGCATTGTCAATGGGTTAGTGAACTCCAAAGCGAGGCCACTGAACCTTGACCTGACAAATCGGCCTATGACGCCATTTTTACTCTTCACGTGACTTGATTCTTCAGTTGTAATTGGTTAATTGTTATGAAAAATAGTTCTATTTTGTTTTTTCTATTTTCTCTCCTGTTACATGCTCTATGTTGATTTTTATTGGTGTGGTATGCACCTGATGTCATATAGGATTCGTCGATCTCCACGAGATGCAAGTTGAGATAAATGGCCATTCAATACACAAAAGCCGATAATTGGAGGGGACAGAAGTTACCGGAGATAAGCGATTTGGAACAAGAATGGGTCGTAACCGAGACAGCGGCTTGACTTATATAAATACCGAGAATAGCCGAGCACGACAGAAAACGTCCTCGTGGTGGATGTAGAACGTCCTCCTGATGCCTGCCTCCTGGTTCTTGGACCCGCGAATATAATGTTGCATGTAACACCATGGTGGCAGTTATCACAATGGCAGAATAAAGGGAACTTTGAGTTTAAAGTGGTCAACTCTTGTGTACTTAATCCGCTTATTTATCCCTCATATACGACATCAATCATATCGGAACATTCCCATGTGATGGAGTGGGAGAAAGCAAGAACTCTCTAATTATAACAATATCATGCACTTAACAAAACATAAACTGCCGTAAAGAAACTTCATCCATACCTTTTCAAATTATTATTACTATTTCAAAAGATGGTGTTATTATTTTTTGTTCTTCAATTTTTACAATATCTGTAATCAGAAAAATTAATGTCGGTTAATTATACACTCGATAAAGGCACTAGTTACTGTGTCGAAACTTTAGTAATCATAAACGTCTGTTTCAGTTGTGAATATTGGACTTCGACACGAACTTTCATTCACACTGCTTGATTCATCAAGGCTATCTCTCCCTAACATACATAGCCCCGTGTTAAATTTCGATTAACTTGTTTGCAAAGCTTGTCTTGTATTGGTGTTTACCGCCGTACGCCAGCAATTTCCCTCCAACGCGGTGTCATCTGTTGACAAAGCAAGTCCTATCTACGATGTATATTTGATTCCTTGCAAACCCTCTAAATAAGCGACGCAGTCCTTGTGTCGTTAAATTGTCGACCATAAATTAGAGTAGGCGTCTCACCCCGAGTTAAACCGAGCAATGTCTCCATTGAGCATTTGCCGTCCATAAGATTCATAATTTGGACATTCACGATGTATATTCAGTTTGATATCAAGTATTTCTCAACCCTACCTGATCGAGGTGTTGGAGGCATCGGAGAGACACGGGTGACAGTCTCGCAGTGAAGAAAATTGTCCGCAAACGTATAATATGACTTGAATTTTCACAGGGGTGTCTATTTTATGAATTGAACAATATCGTGGATATTAGAAAAAAAAACTGAAAATGGTTTAAAGCGAGGTAAGAGGTCGTACGAATGAAATATTCTTCAGGGGTAGAGGTACAGGTAGAATTAGGCTTATATCTGGAGTTTTCATCTCAACCTTCATCGTTTCTGTTAATGATTAAAAAACAGGTCAAAGACGGAATATGTTTGGATCTAAGCAAGTCCATGCCATTTATTGGTTATGTGCAGACTGACTGGAATGTTGATGCTGTAGACATTGTGCCCGACACCCTTCCCAGTCACTACCTTGTCACACCATGCTGGCACTGAACTAGCCATGGTATCCTAGCGCTCAGACCAACCTGAGGGCTGTGGACAGTGTTAATGACATCATTCACTCTGTCACCAGACTAATTTATGAAAACACGATTGCCAGGTAAGGTTAAATGTAATTAATGTCGGTTCATAGTGATAAAAGCCTACCTTTAAATATTAGTGTATCTAAGGCCTTCTCTTGCATTAATGGAACATCAAAGAGCACTGGTAACACCAGTGGGATATTTCTGATAAAGAGAGATTTTTCTTGACGTCAATCCATCAATATTATTCCTAGTTTCAGAGTATCTACCAGTAAATGAGAAGTTCTAATATATCAACTTTGTCCGGTTATTTCCCTGTCAACACATATCTGTTTCGGTTTAACCTTCACCCGGATGAGAATTGTCTGGTACCATGCAGACACAATAAGAAACTTTTTATTACCCTATAGAACTTACGCTGGATTTCGTGAAGACTTTGATGAGTCTCTAACAAGCTGGAGGTGTATCAGCACACACTGGAGGTAATGCTAAATCTAGAAAAGAACAGGTACAACGTTTTTCGGGCAATTTAAAAGTAGCCCTACATTTTACAAACCGAAAAAACAACAACTTAAGCCGTCACTAGCAGACGAAAATAAGCAAATAATCCAATCGGAACGACCAAACGGTTATTACAATCGGTATGTGTGAAAAGTCCAGTCGGCTGATGCCAGTCGTTAGGATTACAATCGAAACGGCAAATCGGAGATCGGCCAGTCGCAACTTGTAGTGTGCACCGGCTTAGCCAGAAGACTTCCACCGATTGTCGATTGTCCAACCCGATAAGATCTTATCGGAACGGAATGTAGTGTATACTATACGTTTTCGACCACGATTCTTGTCGAGACGGCACTCGGTCAGTCAAAACTTGTAGTTTGCACCTGGCTCAAGTAGTTTAGTTGTTCGTATAGCAACAGAATAACGATAGCGATTTAACAACTGACATATAGTCGTGGTTTGAATAGCCGTTGTGATGCTGCATGCGCCATCCCAAGCAAGCAAGCAACCAACCAACCGAGTGTGACTCGACCGGGCACAAATAGATGCAGAGTTCTGTATCTCTATTAGCAGTCTATCATATACATGCAGCCTTACTGCCAACCTACAGATTACAGTGCGGATGATCTTTATTACATGTGCATTTCAAACAAAACTTACCGTTTCCTGCCCGTTTTGACAACCAGTAAACGGCGCCACTTCCAATACCTCCGCAGCCGACCACAATATATTCATAGTGCGTTTTGGTGGCCGGTTGTTCCATTGTAAAAGATCGCAAACTTGGAGCAGTGCTGCTGTGGACACGTTATATTTCAAAACAGTAAAATATGCACTTTATTTTGACCTAGTTTCATAGAATTGCATGACATGGCACAGATAAATTGGAGATAAAAAATAACAATGTTAGCACACATACCCGCCAGCTGTCATATATGTAGTCCAATATATTAACCTTATTAAAATCCGATCTAAAATGCTTCCCCTTATATTAAATTTTGACTGTCGCGTTTTAGATCTGACCACAAGACATAGCAAATAGCAAATGGCGTTTAATTTGGTAAGAAAGCGTGGGGGTTCGCGAAAGGTCACTGTCTTAATTGTCCAATACAAAGAGATAACATGATAACAAGCTGTGGTAAACTTCGAGAGTAGCCGAAGTGGCCCAACAGTCATCGTAATTCTGTTGTAAGTTACATGTTGTAAACATGAGAAACAACCAAATCCCCGCCAGTTAATACCGTTCACCAAGAAGTCCGGCAATTTGTTGTGTTGTGGTGGCCGGTATTATTATTTACCGCGGCGATTTCGTGACTGATTCTGAGGGTCGGGGGTTCGAGTAGCACAATTTTCTGAACTGGATAACACAAAGACCTTTAACCTTGGCTTTGATCTTGACCGTTAGGTGATGAAAATATCATATTGTCATTCCGAATGCACTGCTGTAAATCAGAAAATCAAAATCAAAAGTGTTTTGCTGCAAGACAATGTAAAGGTGATGTGTCAAAGTCTAGGTCATTGAGTCATCATATATCAAACGATCATGGTCGTACATGCATAGGTTGAGATTATGTACTTTCCCCTGATTTTTAAACTACAATTATATTTTTGACCTCAGAATACTAGGCCATAGACAATATCTTATTTTCGTTGTCGTCAACCTTGAAAACCTATGGCAGTAAAGTGTGAAGTTAATCAGAGGAGATAGGATTTGGACCGATTTTGTCCTCAAAATAGAGGTCTGACCTAAAAAGTTGTCGAATCTCTTAGATATAAAAAATTTCCCAATAAAACCGATGTCGTAGATCACGAATATATCATTGGTTTCTGGAAATTCATTGTTATACTTTCCTGGTCATGACATGCAAAAAAATGTGAAACCCTATCCGTCGTACGTACTTGTGTAATGTTATTGACAAATATGATAACATAGCTTCGGCGTTTCGCACTGGTACATTTCCCGTGCATTTCTCCTACACATCATAATTGTTGATATTACTATTGGGATTAGAGCATCAAGTTTAAGGTTAATTTTCATATCAGCTATGATCATACTATTTTTGAAAGAACATATTATCCGAGATTTAATTCGACGCTTTAAGATCACATATGATAGAATTGCGTAGGGGTTTCGCACTGGTAAATATACAATCCCAGTGCATCATTTACTATGTATAGATCACAGCTGTGTAATTGTTCTGAATAATGATCTGGAAGGTCTATCTTTATGAAAGTTTGTCGACAGTAATTGTTATTCTAAGTTCTACGACGCTGTCCTACTCTGGACAGTTTTATCTGGCTATATATTTAGTAATCATCTAGTTTTTACGGGGCATTTATATTGAAGTTTATTCAAGTTGTGTTTCTGTCCAGTCTAGTTCTTATACATGTCCTTTTGGATTTCAAACAGTAATATATGTTTATACTTTGTGCCTTTCACTTTCCAAGTGAGAGTTAAATACTATTAGCATGCGAGGCACTTTTATGCACATGAATGTACATTTTCTGAAGTAAGATCGAAACAGACATTGTGTTTTTTGTATCCTGTATTCCATCTGAGGTTTAACGGATTGTTACCGAAGTTTGTTTGCTTGCCTATATATAGATTTTCCCGGAGAGAGACTGTGTAGCGGCGTCACTATTCCCAACAAGGATCGATGTTATTATATTCCCTCAGAGGATTAGTCAACATCCAGGACAATTGTCAAGGCCAAAGTTTTATTTTGCTCCCATCATTATCACTTGTAAGTAACAAACACACTATATGTGTATATATTATTACTTCTTGTAGTATAATTATCGTATTTCTTTTATAATAAATATTGTTATTGTTGTATAAAACTTGCTGTTCTTTTGTTTTTCTTTGAAGTCAATTTCATTAGTTTTATTATTGGGAAATTGTATCGTTACAGTAGGCTTTTAGCACGGGTAAATATCCCGTGCATTTCTTATACACATTGTTGTGTTTTTGTTGAATTTACTATGGTGATAAATACATTCAAGATTAAGACTATTTTTTCATATCACCTTTGATTACATTATTTCCTAAAATATTAAGTTGTTCAAGATTAAAATCGAATCTTTACGGTCATATATAATGATATTGCGCACGCGTTTCGCACTGTTAAATATATACAAGTTCAGCGCATTTCTGTTATCGTTGACCATGCTACTTAAAGTTAGAGCAGTGAAGATTAACTGATTTAAAAAATTATATATATGATGATATTATGTTTAACCAAGTTAAAGTGCTCAAAACTAATTATGACACCTTAAGATAGACGTGATAATATTGCGTAGGCGTTTAATACATATAAATAAACAAATCCCGTGCATTTTACATACACTATTATTGTTGACTTTACCACTGTGATTTGAGCATTCAAGTTATTTGTTTTCATATCATCTATGGTGATATTATTTCCGAAAAGAATAAACTGTTCAACATCAAATTTCTGTTTTTAAGATCACACATGATAATATTGCGTAGGCGTTTCGCGTTGGTAAATATACAAGTCCAGTGCATCTCTCCCATACATCATGATTGTTGACATTATTACTTTGAGTAGTAGTATAAGAGCAGCTCAGACTCCCTCTGCACTCACTCACCTCTCTTTATGCGTTATTATGTATGTCGGAGCCGCTTTGGCTCCGACATACGTAATAAGGAAGGCTTGTTACTTATAATGTAGTGCGGATCAAGGCTTGATATCGGAAGTTCCAGTTGAAATCAGTCATACGCAGTTCGCCTTCATTCCAGGGATTGTATTAATCCTCTAACAAGTAGGTGTGGAGGTTGGAAAGGT
The DNA here is from genome assembly GCA_031471745.1 of Cryptochiton stelleri. Taxonomy (NCBI): domain Eukaryota; kingdom Metazoa; phylum Mollusca; class Polyplacophora; order Chitonida; family Mopaliidae; genus Cryptochiton; species Cryptochiton stelleri. The sequence goes on from JAUELC010116589.1 coordinate 9,474, forward strand.
AGGACTGGACGTTGAAGCGGTTGGCGTGGTGCCTCCACGACACTACCGATTCCGTCTATACAGAAAAGGAAAGGCAATTCTCCACTTATATATTATACTAATGGATACAAGGGTTGCTTCGAGTGTGAGACTTAAAGTAGGGTGATAGTGATGTTTTGGGTTGTATTAATTCTAGGCATGATAGGCCCCCGGATTAAACCGACTACACGGCTGAGAGGGGTGTTAGGGCATAGTGTGCATTGACTCGTAGGTTGAAACGACTAAGGGGGTATGAGCTGCTCTTATACTACTACTACCATGAATCAAGCAGTATTACTATTCTTAATAAAAAGTACGATTGTACTATGGACCAGGAACTGAACACAAGCAAGCTATCTCTATTTGCTGTGATGCACCAGACACGTCAGGACAGCCCCAAAACAGTTGACAATGAGTAAAGCTATTTTATATTTCGTTAAAAGTCCACCGTCAGGTTCGTGGCAGGATTTCCAGTATGCGATTTGACTATGGGACATAGAAGTCAACGCTACAGTTGAGTATCAAAATTTCAAAAAAACAAACTGAATTGGTGTAGTATTATATACCTAGAGTAAAGCATATTAGCAGGTGAGGCCTTGTATTCATTCCTTATTAGTGTCTACTTCGTCGCATGGAGGATAATTGGATATGTTCGATATCTAATTGCTTGGCCTACGATATATATATATTTTTTTTTAAATGAAGAGAGAAAAAATTGCTCACCTCCACCGGAAATCGAACCCGGGGCCTTTGAATTACAGGCCCAATACTCTACCGGCTGAGCTACAGAGGCTCACTGTAGAATGCTTACCGAATTCTAACCCAGTGAAGACTGCATTTCTCTCTCTACATAAATCATTTGCACAGGGAGGCTAACATAGCATCTTTTTGTTCCAGATATTACTCACAATTGGTTTTTGCTTCAGTGAAGCCTGGTTCTGGCATATTTATTTTTTTTTTAAATGAAGAGAGAAAGATTTGCTTGCCTCCACCAGGATCGACCCCGGGAGATTTTGGGTTACAGGCCCAACACTCTACCGACTGATCTACAGAGGCTCACCATAGAATGCTTCCCTAATTCTAACCCAGTGAAGACGGCATTTCTCTATCTACATAAAGCACTGACGCAGGGACGCTAAAGTAGCATCATTTTTATCTAGATATTTCTCAGAGCCGTGGCAGTTTTTTTTACTAACGTCTTACATACGTGTGACGTCATCACCGCATCTTGAAATCATGACGTCGTTGATGCGCAATACTCCAAAGAACAATCTTGTCAAGTTTCGTGCCGATCTGATTTGAATTGAAGAAGCCTTAGCATTTTTAACCAACGTCTTACATACGTGTGACGTCTTCGATGCCATCTTGAAATCATGACGTCGTAGCAAAAATGGGACTCCGTCAAAAGATGTACAATAGTCCAAAGAACAATCATGCAAAGTTTCGGTCGATCTAATTTGAATAGACGAATCCGTAGCATTTTTAACTAATGTCTTACATACGTGTGACGTCATCAATGCCATCTTGAAATCATGACGTCGTAGCAAAAATAAAACTCCGTCAAAAGATTCACAATACTCCAAAGAAAAGTCATGCCAAGTTTGGTGCCGATGTGATTTGAATTGATGAAGACTTAGCATTTATTAACTAGCTTCTTCCATATATGAATTTTGATTTTTTTTTTTTTTAATTTGAATTTATTCACAAAAATTATGAACAATTAGTAATAATACATGGATATATTATCCCGTTAAGTAGCCCATTTTTATGTCGATTTTAAAAAATTCTGACATTTTTTTACTGTAAAAACAAATAAACAAAACAAATATTACTTATATGACAATGTGTTGCTGTTAAACATAGCTCAAATAGGTTTACTACAGCTAGCATAAGCTTTACGTTTAAATGGATTAGCTTATAATAGTTAATATTACTTAACATGTATAAAACTCCATGTGCGTAAATACCATTTATGTTACTTTGGACAAAAAATGTGTTTTACTTACTCTAATGCTAAAAGTACAGAAATTACAATAAAACGTTTTCACCGCGATCATATATACACTCTTCAAAAAAAGAAACGCAAAACCCAAATATCAATGTAAATTTGATGTTATTCAAGGACGTGTAGATA
>JAUELC010116700.1:0-11624 GCA_031471745.1 Cryptochiton stelleri
CACAACCAGTATTTACTCAAGCCTCTTATAGGGTACAAAGTAGCTGGGAGAGTCAACTAAAAACATCGCATTCCCTATGGAATGAAACTCCTTGGATGTATTTGTATTTGTTTTTTGTTTATTGACCATAATATTAATAATATTAAATAAGTTGTATATAGTAATAAATAATAGGCGGGAATAAAGTCAATAAACAGTCTTTCTTCTTTTTTGATATATATATATTTTTTATAAATGAAGGGAGAAAAAATTGCTTGCCTCCATCGAGATTCGAACCCGGGACCTTTGGGTTACAGAGTATATATATGTATGTTATGCTTATCAAGGAGAAGAGAGAAAAAATCCTTAAGATAAGTTTTAAATAAGGACAGCGAATCAATATTTTTAAGTGTAACTGGGAGCTTATTCCATTCTCTTGGAGCGGTATGTTTTAACGAGTATGCTGAACAATTGCTAAACTTAATTGGTCAATAGAGGTTTATATTAACAGATCTAGTTGGATGACTGTGGACATCTACCTATTTTTTTAATTGTCGCCGAAAGATTGGTTGGAGAAGGTATGGATGATAGATAAATTTGTTAGCACAGGGCAAAATTGAAACGAGGGAAGACTTGAAAATAGGCATTTTTTTAGTGATTTAAAGAGAGTAGTTGGATCATATTTATGAGAGAGAGTAATGGGACGTAAAGCTCGTTTTTGTGGAAGACATAAAGACTTTACATCTGTTGGGTAGGTATTTCCCCAAATAATATTTGCACAGGTTAGATAAGGACTATTAAGGAATGGTATAGTATTAAAAGGTCTGGTTTGTTAAGGAGATGTTTAATATGGTTAATAATACGTACGTTTCGGGAAAGTTAACGAGAAATTAAGCTTATATCTGAGGCCCGTGTTAATTGTTCATTAAATACAATTCCAAGAAATGTATACTTATTTACACGCCCAATTCCGTTTCCATTTAACATAAATTTATTTATGGTTGACTTTTTTGACGAAGGGGAAATAATCATAAATTTGGTTTCATTCGTATTTAGAGACAAACGATTTGTAAAGAGCCATGACTGCACTTCAGGAAATTAGTTAGTCATGATAGTTTTTAGTTGCTGGTCAGAAAATGAAGAAGTGTAGATAAAGGTATCATCAGCGAACAGAGTGAAGAGAAAAAGATTAGAAGAATAAGTGATATTGATATAAATTAGGAAAAGAAGAGGGCCAATAATAGACCCCTGTGGGAAGCCATATTCTATAGTTGAAAGAGAAGAAAGATGGGTCTCAATTTTAACAGATTGGGTTCGGCCAGAAAAGTAGCCCTCGAACCACCTGCTAGCGATATGACGAAAGCCATAGTGTTTTAATTTGTTGAGTAAAATTGAGTGATTGACTGTATCAAATGCTTTGGACAGATCAATACAAGTTGCGATGCTGTAGTTTTCCTTTTCTTTTCTTCGATAAGGTAGTTTTGCAGTAAACTAACAGCATGAATTGTGCTATGGTGTGCGCCGAATTGTTTATCTGAAATAATATTATTGGTATCAAGGAATTTTGTTACAACATTTGTACATAGTTTCTCAGAATGTTTCTAAGACTAGGTAAAATAGAGATTGGGCGATAATTTTCTGGCGCCGAAGTGTCACCGCATTTAAATATAGGAGTGATCCTGGCTACTTTCAAAGAGGCTGGAACATAACCAGTAATAAAAGATAAATTGAAGAGGTGAGATAAAGGTTTAGAAATAAAAGAGGAGACAATTATGAGATCGGCCATTCGAATATCATCAATACCAGATGAAGAGGATTTAAGATTGTTAATAATCAAGTCAACATTTTCAATAGAAACAGTTGGAAACTGAAGATTCACCCACAGGTGGACCAAGATAATCAGAAAAATGTGAAGTGCCTGATGGTATTTGCTCATCAAGTTTAGATGCAATAGTAGTGAAGTAATTATTAAATTATTCAGTCGTTTCAAACATTGTTGACGTACTGTTTGGCACTGAAGCAATCGAAATAAAAAAAAACCAAAAGCAATCGAGAGCATGTCCACACAGGCAAACAAGTCACCCCAGTCAATGCTGTAAATTTTCGTCTGAAAGGTCAGTACTTGTTCTGATCTTCTTTGGCGGTATGAAAAAGAACGTTCGACGTTGTTAAAAGAAAGTTCAGGAAAAAACCTGAATATAGGATAATGGTCAGAAATTTCATTTAGCAAGATTCCACAGACAGTATCACGAGGAAAGAAGTTTGTAAATATATTGTCAATAAGAGTGTCAGTTGAATGTGTTAAGCGGCCCATACACGATCAATTATATTGCGCAATTTAATTGTCAATACAAGGAATTGACAATTAAATTGACCGTGTATGGCCAATATTGACGACTTGCGCAATTGTATTGAGTGAATCAAAATCAGTTTGATTTTTTATTGCACAAGTCTACTTGTTTGCACAATTTAATTGACCGTATGTGGCAACCGTCAATTAAATTGTGCAATAATCATTTTTCTGCCAGATTCCGTACTGTAATCATGTCTGAGAGAGATGAAGATAGGGCATTCCAATTGGAATGTATTGAAGTTTATAAAACTTTGCCAGCGCTATGGAAAGTTAAGTCCGATGATTATAGTAATAGACAAAAGAAAGATGCAGCTTACGGTGTCTTGGTTGAGAAATTTCAGGAAAAATATCCAAATTATACCAGAGAAGATGTGAAAAAAAAAAGATCAATGCCTACAGAACAAATTATCGTAAGGAATTAAAGAAAGTGGTGGATTCGGAGAAATCTGGTGCAGGGACGGACCAGATTTATGAACCAACTTTGTGGTACTTCAATGCCCTTGCCTTCCTGAACGACCAAGAAGTTCCAGCAAAATCGCGGAGCACACTAACATCGACTTTAGACGACAGCGAACCTTTTCAGGAGGTAATTATACTTTGAATTAATACACGTTCTGACAGATATTTAACTGTTTTCAACACTGTATTTTCTAAATCACTTAGCACTGACGCGTCTAATAATAATTATATCATTAAATCTGTACTCTTCAAAACAAGACGTCACCATGGAAATGATTTTTATTTGCTATTTTTTAGAAATAATTTCAAATTTTTCATCTGCCACATGAACTAAATTAATCTGCAAAATAGATGGTTCCCCAAATTGATGCCATTAATACCACTGCCATGTGACAGACCCTTTAGTACAGAAATAATTTCTGAACAGGTCCCGTATGTCCTTTGCTTTATCTGAGGCATTTCTCTTCTGTGTCTGCAACCCGTGAACCTCGATCTGCGATTCTCGCCATGATCCCTTCTGGACAGTTCCATTCTCATCTTCCCAGTCTACCGTTCCCTGCATGGTATATCTATTGGACTTCCTCCTCAAAAAATTGTGTAGGTAACAGCAAGCTAACGTTACTGTCTGAGCCTTTTCTGGTGAAAGTTGCATCTGCCTTTGGAACACCCCGAACCGTGAAACGAGAATTCCAAATGCATTTTCAACGACTCTGCGCGCTCTACTCAAACGATAGTTGAAAATATTTTTCTCATTGTCGAGAATTTCCCCGCCAGCGCCACGTCCAGGATATGGTTTCATGAAATTTTCCGTCAAAGAGAAAGCGTCATCTCCTAAAAATACGAAAGGCATTGGTATTACGTCGTCATCACAAAGTTTTTTCGGAGGAGGAATTGCGAGTTTTTGCTTTTCCATCATACGCCCAAAATCTGTGTGAGAAATCACACCACCATCTGAAACTCTTCCGTTCACACCAACATCAGCGACTATAAATTCATAGTTGGAATCTACTACCGCCATTAACACGATGCTAAAGAATTTCTTGTAATTAAAGTAGTATGACCCACTTCCAGGGGGTTTCTTTATGGCAACATGTTTACCATCCACTGCACCTAGAGCGTGCTGAAAATTCCAGTTTTTTCGAAATCCCTCAGAAACTTTCAGCCATTCATCTTCAGATTGTGGCATCTGCAAAATACATTTAAGGAATTTTACATTAAATGGATTAAAACGATTTATATTATCATTCGGTCAGGATAGAACAATCTTTTCCATTAACAGCCCTTGTACTAATCATTAGAATCAACTGAGTCAATTTTCTCTTTAGCATATTCTGCAGAAACGGTTTACAGACTTAAAACCAAGCTAATGACATGATAATGGCATTATTATATGAGATATCGCAGTCAGTCAACCCTCATATGATGTCTTATTCACATAGTCATGATGATGATTTTACAATAATACAAATAATATGTTCACAGAGTGATGCGACAGATGTGGAGAGAGATGCCAACGGCAACAACATGTTTACAGAGACGCAGTTGACATTGACGCCTACAACTTCCACAAGCAAGAAATCTCTCCAGACTGCTGTCAAACGGATGAAATCGAGAAGTTCAGTTAAAAAGAATGATACCCGAGAGGAACATACAACTTGCCTCTGACCGACTACGACAAGGTCCTCAATATGTAAATCTTAGCCAAGCAAAGACATGGGCAGCTGAACTCTAAAAGATGACTCCTACCCAGCAGTTGTTCGCAAAGAAAGCTATTAATGATATACTTTTTGAGGGACAGATGGGTACATTGAAAAGAGATTTGGTCAAAATAAACGAAAACAATTGGATACTGAGCCGCACAAATACACCAAGTTCGACTAATTCTGATCATTCATTTACATTTGTACCTTCTTCAAGCTATGTCCCAACCCTCAACATGCACATGTGGAGCATAGGAACTATCAAGATGGACATTCTCTGTCCAATTACTTCTCGAGCTTCAATCCCAACTCTTAGAATCCAAGTAAACACTACACTATTATTCAGATTGACAATCATTTTGTGTTTTTATTAATTTCATCATTGCATTGACAATGGTTTCTTCGTTTGCAGCAATTCTTATTTTTACCTAAATAGGGTATCTGTATGATAGTCTGAGATGACAACACATGCAGAGACATTATTTTTACCTAAATAGGGTATCTGTATGATGGTCTGAGATGACTACACCTTGACAATATTTGTTTCTTGTCATTTTATTCTTCTTTATCTTTTAAATTAAACATTGATTTGGCTATTTCAACTATTGACTTGTTGTTTGATTTTACATAATTTTGCAATACCAGCATGTGTCAACATTAATAAAAACTTAAAAGGATAAATTAAACATCTTTGACAACAAACATGTTACCTTTATGTACTCATGTAGGCAGCTGATGATGGCTTCACAGGTTTCAATCACAATTTTGCCGATGGTTTGTGGTGCAATAGCGCTGACAAACTTCAGATCCTCAAATGTATTTCCCGTAGCCAAATAGCGTAGTGTAATTGATAAACGCTCCGTAGGAGAGATGGGCTCACGCATGTTCGTAGTTTGCTTTCTGATAAGGGGCTCGACCATTTGCAAAATCTCATTGTATGATTCGACATCCATGCGCAAAAAGTTTTGAAAATCCTGTGGCTCATTATCTCTCAGCTCACATAGTAATTCTGTGTGTCCAAATTTTGAACGCTGCAGAAACCATTCTTTTGACCATTTTGAACGCTTCCTTCTTGGAGAATCAGTTTCTGAAGCAATAGCAATAGCAACTGCTGGGTCAAAATCGCCCATCCTGTCGGATCGGGTTGCAAGACCAAAATGAGCCTCGTTTGCGCAATTGAATTGTCAATTTTATTGAGCTGTGTGTGTGCAAAGTAAGAATTGTCAATGATATTGTGCAACCAGGATTGCGCAATATAATTGATCGTGTATGGGCCGCTTTACTCGAGTAGGTTTGGTAATTTGAGGAAGGAAATGGTGACACTTGAGAATCTCAAGAAAGTCGCCTGATTGTCGATGACACTCGGACTTCAAAAGATCAATATTAAAATCACCAGTCAATACACATTTTTTCTGGGATGGAATTGATTGAAGCAACGAAGAGAGTGAAGAGTTAAATATATCGACAGATTTTCCGGGAGGTCTATATATAGCTCCAACGAGATACTTTGTGTTGAGAAGTTCAACATCAAGGAAAATAGATTCAAAATGATTTTCGCTATCAATGTTTGATGATAAGTCATCTCTAAGTACACATTGTATGTTATTATCCACAAAAATTATAATACCCCCACCCTTACGATTATTTCTAGGAGAAGAAAAAGCAGTATAACCTGGAATCTGATAAAGAGAGTCGGTATTTAATGAGTTAAAATAATACAAATTCAGCATACACATAATGATCTCCGTTAAAAGATCTTCTGTGTAAGTTACCCAGTGAGTGTTTATGTTAAGAGCATACAATACCTGTAAGCTTGACACACAAAAACATTCAATACTCTCTTGATATACACTGTACTTGTACCCACAAGTATACGCATGTAACACAATTTTTCATGAACTTAGCATCATCTTTTTAAAAAATATGTGTACTTGAAAGCACCTGTCCCAGCGCCAGTAATAACAGTTATTGAAAAGATTTTATAAATTGGGATTTTACCCAGTACTTAAGGTTGCATGTATTTCACTCATATGCAGGTGTGCAAGCCCAGTGGGTGAAGGAAAGCTCTGTTGCGACACAATGACAAGATACTGATACAGCACAGGTCGCAAAACATGGTGCAATTTACATTGTGCAATTTACAGTGCAAGACACAACAAATGGGTCCCATGATGCCCTTTATATCAGAGAGCAAGAAGCTCCCATCAACCGCTAGCTTTTGGAAAAGAAAGCTTCTCTATTTTACTTAAAATGCAATAGTTATAGCATTGTTAACGAAATAGAATCAGACTGTCAGACTTAGCCAATTGTTAATTAATGAACATAGTAGTATTATTGACTGTATCTGATTGTTTAAATAATTCATTCTATTTTACTTGCTGTGATGCTAAGTTTATTTAGACTTTGGTGAACATGCACACTGTGCACTCTGTCATACAACATAATCCATGACAAACAAACTTGACTTATACTACAAGTAAGCTTAGAGTACATGATGGCAAACAAATGTAACTGAACATGGTCAAAATTATTATCCTATTAAAATTCAATCTGTTTTCTGTCCATGATATTGGAGATTACAGGGGAAAATGTCTGTAATCTTGTCTGTTCAAGCTAACCCCGAAGATTACTACTGAAGCCTTCTATGAGTAAGACAGTAAATGTCTTAATAATTACATTTTTATTTGGATTCATGGTTTTTTAGCATTAACATGTGACCGTATTTGTCTGTTTTATTCTGTATAATATCAGTTTTTATTGATGTAAACCACGAGAAATAATGTCACAATTTAACTCCTGATGATGGCAAAATGCAGAGCGAAAATAGAGAGCTGTTCAATGTAATGAGCTTTACTTTAACACTACTTGTGTACTAGAGACATGAAATTGCACGTTGAACAAGCTGAACTACACATGTATAATGCAGAAATATTTAACATTGCTGGCATTCTTTGAAGATAAATACACAAGTTGACATCTCAAATCACACATAAAGAATTGAATTTATCCATCACTCAGTGGGTAAATATAATACAAGTATACATGTGTTTATAGTTGATTATTTCATTTTTGCACTGGAATGATTAAGGTGTTTACAGTACATGCTTCAATCAGAGCTAATGGCTGGGATAGCCACTGCACCACTAACAAAATCAAAGTCAAAATGAAAGAGCATCAGTCAGTGGTCAGCCCTATTACTACACTGGCCATTTCGTTAATCAAAATGACCATTAGACTTGATTTGATAATGTGGACAAAATCAATGGAATTAGCTCTCCTGTCTATTTGACAGTCATTCATATACTTTACCAATGATTAGGATGGACTTACTCATACTGCATGACCCAAAAGTTCAAAGTTGACAGTACATGTGGGTAATATCCAGAACAAAATGATACTACCTGTACTTTAGGGTATCTTGGTTAGGAATGTACCTTACATAAAAACAGAGATTAGCATTCTCTATCTGAGAAAAGAATTGGCCTGTAATTCTACTGAGAGTCTCTGCAGTGTTCAGTGTGATCACATGTAACCCAAATGCCCCAGCCCCAAGGATTGTATCCTTGGTTGATTCAAGCACATTTTTATTTCTGTAGACATCTTGTTTTTCATTTTTCATTTGTAATCTAATGTTCCATTAAATTGTTTGATAAAATAATATAATACATGTCACAGAGCTCAAAAGCATCCTTTAATTTCAGTCAATAGATTAACATCTACAAAACATTTTCTGAGGATATTTGCGTTATTACTGTCACAAGCTTGCTGACACTATAGTCTTGTAATGCATCAATATACCCTGAAGGCACATTTACCAGTCAGACAATTATATTAATGTTTAAAGTTTTTTTTACACCTTAACAATACATATACGTTTATTGCTTACTTGGGATAAAACTAAGATATTTTTAGAATCCAACTTTTACCAGAAATAACCTGCAAATGTTTGTTATTTTCGTTCCCTGATGTTATTTAGCTTGACATACTGTACATGTGTGATTTACCTTACAAAAATGTATACATATACACTATTTTAACATTGACAAGGACAACAATATGTTTACAAATATAACCCCTGAGTGTACTGTGAGTAATATAAATATCATATCAAATATATATCAAATCATAAGTCAGTTGAGTATATAAATATTAATTAATTTTTTTCTGTTTAATTTTAGCTGTCCACACATTCATAACAATTTGAAGAATTTCAAACTTCTTAATTTTGTGAGCTATTACTGCTATTTAATTCATATATCTGGATGTACTAGGATTGAAGTAGTTAAAATTTTGTTTGTGGCTTGAAAGCGTACGAAGCTTACACAATGCCTTTCACGTCAGCAGACAAAATAATAAAAAATACATATAATTAATACAATAACATAGACCTAAACTTCAACTGCAGGTAGAAACCTTTTGAGACTATGGCATGCAGGGAACATAAATACTAATAGGGCAGAAAATGGAATGTTGTTACCAAGATAAAACGTTAGTCGGTAGGTTCATGATGAGTCAATATTTCAGTAAATATAATAGTTGTTGTTATTTACTACTACTACGGTTTGATTGTTTATTTGTTTGATTGGGGTTTTACGGCGTACTTAAGGTTATTTCACTTATATGCCGGCGTGCCAGTCCAATGGGTGAAGGAAACCACCTCCGACACCACTGGCAGCAAACAATGACAAGATACAAGACAATCACAGGACATAACAGGACGCCACAACAGCTGCTTGTTACCCCTTAGCTCTGAGAGCACCAGGGCAACACGAAACTCCCTCCAACCGCCCGCACTACAGTTTGAATATCAAACCATCGCGTATGATTGGATATTCTGTTTCACATACATGTAGTTTACCAGAAGAAAATCGTACAAAGCAAATAAAAGTAACGAGTGATTAATTCATGATTTCACACAATTCCAAAAAAGGCTTTAAATACATCACATGTTGGTCCTATTCATCACATATAGCCCATGTTGTTGTTGTATTTGTGACATGACACATCCTTGACGTAATAGACTGGTGATCTAATCCATCAATGAATAATCAATGGCCTGTCAATACTGTGCCCAAATCGCTGGATTTATACAGAAAAACAAACTTACCATGTACAACACAAGCAAGGGAAAACTAACGGCCCCCCTTCTAAAATTATGTCAACGATAAGAGAGGTTTTGGATTTTGCCGAACCAAGAGCCATTGTACCAGCATCTTTGTTGACGGCTGCCTAAACGAAGACCTTCAAATTAACCACTATCACTGATCAAAATGGCAGTAGACAGTGAGTCACTAAGAGATTGAACTCATAATTGTTTTACCTGATACAGTCACTGGCAGGACGTAATTTCTTTAGAGGAGTGTTCCGTCGCTCTCCATTGAGGTGAACCCCCATGTCCCGTGGTCAGTCAGGAAGCCTTTGACAGACTGACACGGCCACAATAACACTGGTCAGTCTGTCTGTCGCTGGCTTAAAGTCACTGAATGCAGTAGTAAAGAGGCTACTAATGATAGCCTAAACCAGTGGCATGAAGCCAGTCAATCAAGAGGACCACAAATACAGACATGAGGCCCTGAAGACTCCAGGTGTAGGCCAGGCCTTTGTCATGAAATCAGTCTGCTTGGCCAGCAATGATATGACTGGGAAGAACTTCACCCACTCACTGCACTGCACAAAAGAGTCAGGCTTACTGCCATACATATAACCAGTTATGTGACCAGAATTATTGAAAATGACATGTTCACCGATCAAGAAATTTATAAAACAAAATATCAGCGGTATAAAGAGACAAATCCTGAGCAAGGAAATGCTTTGTGCAGGGAAGCAGGTTACTGAAAGCGGCCCAAGATACTTTGTTGTTCTGCTTTCCTTTTGTCCTCTGACCGAGTTGAAAAAGGCTGGCTTTATGTCAACCTTTTTTCAGAACACATTTCTAAAATGTATGATTTCTAAAAAAAGGGCGTGTTACACGTGCCCAGGTGAACAGGAACCCTTAACACTCAAATTAGTTCCCATAGTAACCAACCGATTATAACAAAAGAAATCCCATCAATAACTCCATAGAGGACTTTTGTTGCCCGCTATGTAGTGTTAGCATTGATTAATTTTTTTAACAAATATCATGATATGGCTCAGACCATTAACGAGATATTTACAATAAACTCCTATAATCTATTGATGTTCTCATGTATATCAGCAAAAAGAAATATATTGACTACATATCATTAAGTAATCTCATGAATATTGTACAATAAAATTATTAATGTACTGTACAGATATAGTTTTTATATAACACAAACAAATATTTAGTAATGAAGACCTGTCATAAAAGCATTGAAAGCACATGATGTAGTCTGGCTTAACATAGTACTGAAGGGTATTTCAGTTTATTTGTTTGATTGGGGTTTTACGCCGTACTTGTTTGTTTGATTGGGGTTTTACGCCGTACTTAAGGTTATTACACTTATATGCTGCGTGCCAGCCCAATGAGTGAAGGGAACCACCCCTGACGCACTTGCAACAAACAATGACAAGATACAAAACAATCACAGGACATAACAGGATGCCACAACAGCTTTGTGTTGCCCCTTTGCTTCGAGAGCTCCAGGGCAACACGAAGCTCCCTCCAACCCCCTTCAGGGTATTTCAGATACATGACAACTTTGTATGGTCTCTGTTTTTGGATACAGAGGGTGGACAGACAGTTGAGTCTGTGATATATCCAAGGGGTTCAGCAGGCTGATGTCATGTGCCAATCTCTTTAAAATAAAAGTATGACTGCCTATGTGACAAAAACTCAATAAACCTTAATTATTTGTATAACCAAAATTAATGAATCACTGATACACGTCTAATAGGTGACATCAATATCAGGGCCTAACGGGAAAAAATAAATCACAAAAAAGAGTGGTTGACAAATAAGCATTTGTCTTCTATCAAGATCATTCTGATTGTAACTTGAAAAAATAGAATTCTATAAACACAAAAAACTACAACAAACACAATATCTATCTCACATTCAAATGGTATTCATATATAGTGTAGATTCGTTTTTATTTGACCCAATTGGCTCTAGATCTACTGCTCTATGCAGTTGAGTGCATGTAGTTTTCACTTTTTTTTATAACAGGGCT
>JAUELC010116921.1:0-11623 GCA_031471745.1 Cryptochiton stelleri
TTATATTTTAGATTCTTCTCTAACTATGTTTCGAAGAGATTTCTCTAAATTTCGTGTTGGAACAACCGAGTCGGAGATTGACGATGGAAGGTTTGGGAATATACCTCGTGAGTCCAGATGCTGCAGAGGATCAATTTCATATCTTGTTAGTATGTCCAGAATATGAAAATTGACATCAACAGATCCTACCAAGTCAATTTTTGAAATATAGAAACCTGAATAGGTTTAATGTTATAAAGTCAACAAACAATGTTACGCATTTGAGTGCACTATTAACATTTATTCATGTAGCTTTTAAGGTAAGACAGTCTATTGTGATGAATATAAATTTAGCATATCCCACATCCATGTCACATACCTGTGCACAAATGAAATCATTTATGTAACAAATGTATTCATACCTGTGGTCTTACATGCAAATTAACTATATATATAGTGTTTTCGTTCCTCGGCTTTAAACTGATAGAACTTTGTAAGCCATTTTGCACCCTTTTTGTCATAACATGTTATATGCTAATTCAATGTGTATGGGAAGAAACATCTCCATCACACTAATTTTGTTTCCCATTATTATCACCCAACAGAGTACGAAGACAGACCCATGTTAAACAAATATTTTGTCTGGCTGTCTCTGGCGTGTGGTGACCGGCGGCAGTTGTGACAACTGGGGGCTTGTCCGGGAATTGTCTTCGGTGAATCTTTGTTGGGGATAATTTCCATTGATTTGGTCTTGTTTATTTGTTGCCTTAGTTTGTTTTGAATTTTTCGCCACATAACATACACACACACCCCGTAAACTTATTTTTTTAGTTTACAGCTACCCAAGGGTTAATAAGGGTATGACCATCTTTCATATTACCTAAGTCTACAGATATACGTGTAGGGTTCATTTTCGTACTTTTTGATAATGCTACCCATGGGATCAAACCCCAGTAGTGATTTATTCACGTTAGCCTAATCATAGGCGGCTGTTATAAGACAGCGTAATTTCTAATGGGGAATTCGCTCCCAAAAATGTGAATTTATTCACGTTAGCCCTACCATAGGCGGCTGTTATTAGACATCGTAATTTCTAGTTGGGGATTCGTTCCCAATAATGTGATTTATTCATGTTAGGCCTACCACAGGCGGCTGTTATAAGACATCGTAATTTCTAGTTGGGGATTCGTTCCCAATACTGTGATTTATTCACGTTAGGCCTACCACAGGCGGCTGTTATAAGACAGCGTAATTTCTAGTTGGGGATTCATTCCCAATACTGTGATGTATTCACGTTAGGCCTACCACAGAGGGCTGTTATAAGACAGCGTAATTTCTAGTTGTGATTCGTTCCTAATCCTGTGATTTATTCACGTTAGGACTATCACAGGCGGCTGTTATTAGACAGCGTAATTTCTAATGAGGATTTCGTTTCCAATGCTGTGATTGATTCACGTTTGCTCTACCATAGGCGGCTGCTGTTAGAGAGAGTAATTTATAATGGGGAATCCGTTCCCAATACTGACCCTACCATAGGCGGCTGCTATTAGACAGCGTAATTTCTAATGGGAGATTCGTTCTCAATACTGCGAAATTATTCATGTTAGCCCTACCATAGGCGGCTGCTATTAGACAGCGTAATTTCTAATGAGGGATTCGTTCCCAATATTGTAAATTATTCATGTTAGTCCTACCATAGGCGGTTGTTTTTAGACAGCGCAATTTATAATGGGGGATTCGTTCCCAATATTGTGATTCAATCACTTTAGCCTTCTCTTAGGAGGCTGTTATTAGACAAAGTAATTTCTAATGTGGAATTTGTTTCCAATGTTGTGATCGATTCACGTTAGCCTAGTCATTCGCGACTGATATTGGACAGCATAATTTATAATGGGGAGCTCACTCCCAGATAGGCAATTGCCGCGTAACTCATCAATCTACTCAACTTTCACTAAATATAGTGGCTATTTTTTCTTCGTTTAAAGTTCTGCTGTTGCGCTTGTTGAGCGTTATGACGCGTGATTGTTATTTTAGCTAACAATTGCGTGATTGTTACTTTAGCTAACAATTGTTTGACAATCAAGTAGTTTTTAAAAATAATGTCCTAAGTTTCAAGAAAGATTCATGGCCTTGTGAGACCCAAATGGGTATCGGTATGTCGGACTTTTCAAGCAACATAGTTTGTGTCTCCATAACATAAACTATTATTAAAGGAAATACTCACTTAAATCCTTCATTATAATAAGATGTCAGTGTAATCAGTTATACACTATTTTTTAAAAATATTTTATGGATATTGACTGAATATTGGTTAATTTTATAGAGGTACCACCTATACGGCATGAAAACTTCACCAGACTTTTGAATTACCAATTAGCCTCAAACAAAAAAAATGAAGGCTTTCCACACACTCGGGACAGCATTTTGGGAAATTGCTGTGTACAGTCTCTCTACTCAAACTTACTTTATTTTTTGTTGTTGTTTTCTTCCCATTTAAAACTTAATTAACTCGGTAATAGTGTTATCGTGGATGTCTTATAGATTCGATCTTCAATACATTTTCTCCAGCTTTTTAAAAGATGTATTTCTTCATTATTTATTTCCTCCAAGAATTGGGCAACCAGGGGTTTCCCATCCAATTTAGCTTGAATAATTTATATTAAGTAAAGAATGTATTAGAACGAGCTAAAAATTTGCGTGATTCTATTTAAAAATATGCAAATTTTAAGACAGATCATGTTTTAGATGCATTTTATAAAGATATCTGAAATAAAATTAGAACAAATTCACCCTGCTGATTAAGCCATTAACTTTGTATGTAGTAGGATATATGTTGTTGAAATGAGATGAACATATTTTATGATTTGATTCTAAAAGGTTTTGGCGGACGGTTGGAAGGAGCTTCTTGTTGCCCTGGCGCTTTCAGAGTTAACGGCCAACACTAACCTTAGTGAAATAACCTTAGGTACGGCGAAAAAACCCAATGAATCAATCTAAAGGGTTTTGATCATATACAGCCAAAGCAAGCAGGAAACAAGATTAACCGTAACGAAAGTATGATACTTATAAAGTGTCATCACGGATGCAATGCGATTAGGTACGGATCTGTACGTTGTATAATAAACCCATGAAAATTGCAAGGACTGATTTATAGCTACAAGATAAAATAATTTAACATATGATAAATCAATTGTACTTGGTAAAATTTTTCGCGAAAGTTTCGAGAACGATTAATTATGCCTGAACCAGTTTGAGATCTGTAACGATTATCAAATTTGGAAGCTTTAGGAAATATGCCCTTTTCAATTCAATACATTGATCGATTTTAAATGTTTAAAAAATATTCAGACATCTACCATAAAGAATCAAGACAATCAAGAATAAGCATAATTAGAGCCACCAGTCGTAAATAAGGATGTCTTTTTCCGCTGTGTATCATGATATTCCGAAAGAGACGACACGCTGTTTGAAGTGGTAACTGTATTTGACTGGTCTTCGTTTTCGCTACATCACTTGATCTTGGTCTGACCGCCGAAACGGAATAAGCGTGGCAAGGGTGGATACTAACTTTGTGGCGACATCAGCCTTGCCCCGAGAAGATGTATTTACGTCTGTGAAAATGCTAGATGAGGCTTTTGACACTAAAAAACTAATAGTAAACTATCAGGGAATAAAAATCTTTTCCGGACATGAGATTCTATTTAGTCTCACTTCAGGTTATCACAGCTATGCTTTTATTATTTATTCATTATATTAGTTTAGATGATTTTACTGATCTCAATTATATTTATCCTCAGGAATGAGAGCTCATCTAACACAGGTAGGACAAAATATTGTTTCTACAAAAGCATGCCCGAGCAATGACAGCTGCTACAACTATTTTTATGTCCGTGTTCGTATGCTTGGTTAGGTATTTATAATTACCTTAACACCATCGCCAGGTTAACCGATTACTGACAAAGCAGATCATTTTAAAAGAAGTACTGCTCGTGAAAAACAAACACTTTTTGGAGTAGGTGCAAAAAGATTTGTTTTAGAGTGGTGTCACATTTTCAAAATGA
Organism: Cryptochiton stelleri; assembly: GCA_031471745.1. Taxonomy (NCBI): domain Eukaryota; kingdom Metazoa; phylum Mollusca; class Polyplacophora; order Chitonida; family Mopaliidae; genus Cryptochiton; species Cryptochiton stelleri. The sequence continues at coordinate 4,041 of JAUELC010116921.1, forward strand.
TACGATTAAATGGATTTTATAGAAGCACTATAACTAGTTGGGCCTATTGCTTTCCTGTGCTTATTGGTTATTGTGTAGAGGTATGGATTTGCATGTTGAATTTACCCCCAACATACGCAAAGCGTCAATATACATAGACGCGAATAATAAAAAACCAGAATTGGTATCAATGATGAAATCGTCTTTTTTAAAAATCACTATCAGATGTAATAACTTTCCACTTGACAATACATTTGTCAATATTGGGCAGGCGGCCGTATTAGACAATAGCAATATTTCAGTCAGTTGAGCTTCTAATGATGTGTACGTGCTTCCATAAATAGGATGTCTATATGATGAAGCACAGAGACGTGATGTTTCTATTCAAACATAACCAGTATCCAAACGTAGGCTGCCAACACGTTCTTAAAAACCCTGTATACCGCCAAACGGACAAACAGACAATTGTAGACCAAGTTCAGACTCTGTTGTTGAACCTGTATAGAGAGGATAAGCGTTAAGAGCTATTCCAAATAATCTCCTGGTAACAAGATGTTGTCAAATGGAATAGTAAATCTATAGTGTCAACTTCTAAGTTGATTAATATCCCTGAGCCAGTATGAGATCTGTTACGATTTTCATGCAGGCGTATTACTCTAGAAAATGTGAAGAAACAGTCTGTCACAAATCCCGTCCCATGATACATGCAATGGGTTGTAATTGTTTTACAAACATATTTAGATATGTGTTGCAGTAGCCGTCTCGATTCGCAAGTATCTCATACTGTTGGAGAGTCAAGATTACGTACTGCTACGCTCTCAAAAGTGCGCCATAATATACATACTATTCGTACTTGAGCACGTACAGTAGAACATTTTAGATTTAAGTCTGCGATAAGGTCAGAAGAGGCGAGGTATTCAAGCATATAGATCATTGGTTTATTTAAAATTGGTCACCATGTCTAGTCACAACTGAACACAAGCAGGCGTTTAATCGGTATATCTTGCTGATAATATTCTTTTATTAGACCGCATATACTTCGCCAGTTTGCAGGGATGCAGCTGAAACAAGACAGCTATGAATAGTTTACATCACATCACGAGCAGTGAGTGTCATTAATGGTATCAATATATTCTGACAGAAGTTTTCCGACTCCTTTGAAGATAGGTAGCCACACGTGAATCCATGTCGCAATCGGTTTCTGTTTACTTCACACACTCACCTGAGGGTGCATGCGCTTACTTGTTATTAATGATATGCTACAGTAATCAATACATCGGTTGATTTCCTTTTTGGAATAAGCTTTTAAAATAAATAAAACCCATTTATGTTTGTTTCATATCAATATAGTTCTTTGTGCTGAAACATGTCTTGTTCGATACCCTCGGCTGTGTCAACAGAATCTGCTGGCACATGATGAGACATAACACGTTATTTGGCCATACATTTGTTGTCAGGCCTTTGATCAACATACCATTGTTCTTCAGGACAGGGATACACGACCAATGTTAACGTAATTGGTACAGAATATGAATATGAAAGATCAGATTTACTATTTGTATATATTGCTTAATAGCAACCTTTTTAGAAGAGCTTTTATAAATCAACATACATGAATTAAACTAAATAAAACAAAAAGAACAGACATGTATAAGTAATTGGCTCGATTGGCCTGTGTATGTCTGATAATAATTGCTTGTGCTTACACTGAAACCAAGGCTGGGTGAACGGGAGGAAGTAAGAGCAGTCTGACAATATGTCGGCCATCGATGTTTGGCGTTTAGTCAAAATAAGTTCAAATTGAGGAGGTATTGACGACAGAATACAGGACAGAAATACAGATGCATTGTTAAATAGCGCCCAGGAGTAGTATATAACAGTGTGAACAAAACTGGGCAATTCGATCAAAACATTGAATAAGAAAAACACTTTTGGATACCCTCTCACTGGTTGACAGGCCAAGTTTGCTAAGACACCCGTATTATTTTTTTGTTAAACATATATGTCTTCAGGATAATTGCCGTTTTTATAGTAAAGTGAAACCGCTGTAAAGGGTATACTGATATAACAATAACTGGTGTTGCTGATAGATGGCTTAAAATTTAGGGGAGAAATTTGTCAGTCCAGTAAGTGGAGCTTTGTACTTTATATATCTACAACTTCAGTTACCGGTAGTCAAAAAGCAAACACAACAAAAGCAGATAAAGCTGGTGATATGTAGCGAATAAATACAGAATAATACAGACAATTTTTACATTACGCAGACGACTAAATGTTACTCCATATACTTTTTTTTATCTGGTATGAGGAAGGTACATATTTGTTAAGGGTAATGCGTTGTCTAGAGCCACCTTTGTAAGTATATTTATTTCATGAATATCTTCATTTCTATGCAGCGGCTATCTATATATTTATCAACAGACAATCTAGCGGCTGTTAAATCAGGCACTGTGATGGCCACCAGACAACGGTTACTCTTAAAATCAGATATTTCGAATTCTAAATGTAGTTAATACTAAACCTGCCAATATGTGGATGGTAAGCGACAATACAAAAATTCCGTCAGACGGGCCGCTAATGGCGTGTACTTGCATCCATAAGAAGGTTTCTATGATGAAGCTGAGAGTCCTGATATTTCTATTCAGAGCTCACCAGTATTCCACATGTAGGCTGCTAACACTTTCTAAAAAACCTCTGGATATCGTCAGCTAGAGAATCAGACTTGTTGTTCACCAAGTCAAGTTTCTATTCTATAATCTGTATAGAGAGGATAAGCATATTCTAGATCATGTCCTGGTAACCAGATGTTGTCAAAAGTGGAATTGTAAATCTGTAAATGTGGAAGAAAAAAAAATGGAATGTTAATCTAGTGCCAACTTTTAAGTTGATCGATATGGTTAAGCCATTTTGGCTAGTGTAACAAATTTCATATTATAGATTAGTAAGTTTAAGGAAACTGTTCTTCACAAATCCCTTATATTTATACGTGCAATGTGTTTTCATTATTTTACCAAATGTTAATCGCCGCAATCTTGTCATTGGAGTATGGAAGCCGGATGCGGCCATTTTAGATTTGTACTGTTACATGCCTAGATCCAGAGAGCGAAAACGCGATAGTGCAAAACGAAAACGCAAAAGTGCAAAGCGAAACGCGAAAGTACTTTCGAGTTTTCGCGCCGCGCACTTTCGTGTTCTCGCTTTGCACTTTCGCGTTCTCGTTGTTTTTACCTTTTCTGGAAAGTCGAAAACGCGAGAACGCGAAATTAATCTCGTCCTTTCTACCTTTTCTGGTAGGTCGAAAACGCGAAGTAATTCTCGCTCTTTCAACCTTTTGTGGAAGGGCGAAAACGCGAAATAAATTTCGCTCTTTCGCCTTCCGGTTTGCGCCCACAGCCTGATGGAAGCAAGGGGTGTAATTAGACAACTTACTTGAATCGATGCCCGTTCAGTTTATTTCTTCTACACAACACACTTCTGTTAATACACGTTTGGAATGTTATAGACATGTGTCTGCGATTTGATTTGTTGTTTCTGTGTTGTTTGATTACCATGTTATCATTTTATGTATAAATATTTTCAAAGATAAATCACACTGGAACAAGCCAAACGTGAATCGATTCAAGCAAGTTGCCTAATTATCCCCCTTGCTTTCACCAGGTTCTATCCGCAACCCGGAAGGCGAAAGAGCGAAATTTATTTCGCGTTCTCGAGTTTTCGCCCTTTAAAAAAAGTAAAAAGGAGGAGATTAATTTCGCGTTCTCGACCTTCCAGAAAAGGTAGAAACAGCGAGAACGCGAAAGTGCAAAGCAAGAACACGAAAGTGCGCGGCGCGAAAACGCGAAAGTACTTTCGCGTTTTCGCTTTGCACTTTCGCGTTGCACTCTCGTTGTTTCTACCTCGCAATCTCGCGTTTTCGCTTTCGCGTTCTCGTTGTTTCGCTCTCTGGATCTAGGCATACAAAAGTAAAAATCTCACATGGCCGCATCCGGCTTCCATGCAGGAGTGCAACTGTATGCTAGGTTGAAAACTTCTGCTACTCTTGAAGAGAAGCGCTATACAGGACAAAATATCCGCGCTTGACCTCCTGTAGGCATAAAACAAAGTTGTGTATTTACAGCTTTGTTAATGCCAGAATAGCCGTTCAGATATAAGAACTAAAAGCAAAGCATTAAAGAGCAAAAGCCTCTTTCAGTCAAGACTATTGACCGTACATTTTTGTAAATGCGGATATTCTGTACACTTAAGCGTATACTCGGATGCTGGTTCAAGACCCAATTTTACTTGCTAGTTATTTCTGCATTAATAATGGCTTGAATGTTTAATGGAATGGATAACTGTAATGTTTAGTACCAACGACTATATCTACTAAATTATTTGAAAAATAGTGGATCAGTGGGGAAATTTTCACGTTTTACCATTTTCAGGTTTTACTTACTTGGTTTCGAGCCATTTGAATTACGATAAATAGGAAATGTTCACAAATAGATACAAATTTGTTATTGACTAAACTGATTACAGGGTTTCGATTAGAGCTGTATTAGGGGAAGAAGCTCAAATGAAAGGCCACAATGTGTTCTATGATTAAAGGCCCTGTAAAGAAGAATAAATTAGGAATTTTAGTTGACACTATATCTGTCAATATTCAAAGCGACTGTATTTTGACAACAGCAATTTATTTCAGTCAGTTGGGATTTTAATGGCGTGTACTTGCTTCCATAATAAGAGGGTTTCTATGAGGAAGTTGATATTCGTGATATTTCTATTCAGATCTCACAGTATTCCAAACGTAGTTCGTTAACGCTTTCTAACCAAATCCCTGGACACCGCCGACTATTGTGGATCAAGTACAGACCTCTATTATATAACCTGTATAGAGAGGATAAGCGTCAAGAGCTATTGCAGATAACGTCCTGGAAACAAGATGCTGTCAAATGGAAATATAAATATATCAACATCTGGGTTGATTAATATGCTTGATCTAGTTAGAGATCTAACGATTTCTTGTTCTAGTTTAGAAAGTTTGATGAAACTGTCGTTCACAAATCCCTTACATGCAATGATTTGTTTCTATTTTCCAAAATATTTAGACATATGTAGCCGCCATGTTTTCACAAGAAGCTGCACTGTTGGCGGTTCCAGATTACTGCTATGCTCGCAAATGTGTGCCATAATGGACATAATATTCGTACTTGAGCACGTGCAGTACAACATTTTGGACTGAAGTCTGCGATAATGCCAGAATTGACCAGGCATATAAATATATTAACCAGTAATTTTTGGTTACAACTTTGAAGGCAAGCAGTCGTTTTGCCACCCGTTTATCCGATATATCATCTTGTTAAAATCCATACATGAGACCATACTACCTTGTCTGATTGGAGGGATGCGGGCGATACCAGAAATCCATTAGCGGTTTGTATCACCAACAGTGAGTCACAATGCCATCATTAAATTCTTACAGATGGTGCCTGATCCTTTTTGAAGAGCGGCTGGAGTTGTACGGCACGCTGCCGGTTTCCATTTAGTCGAGTCACCTGACGGAGCGCGTACTTGTTATAAATGATATGCAGTAATATATACAGTGTTCAATCCATTGGTTTTTGTGGTTGAATGAAGCTTTTACATAAACCCCATTCCTGTTTGTTTTGGTCCACATTTGGTTGGAAACATGTCCGTCCTATGTCGACGATGGAAAAAAACATTAATTGTTTAACTAAATGAAGCAAAAGGGAAAACAATCGTTCGTTATTATTTCGAATTAGCAGCTTCATTAGTGATAAGAATTAAAAAAAAAAAACGGGTATGAAAGTCAAGGGTTGAACGGATGTGTGGAAGAACTTATTGACCAACAGGTTGATTTAGTTGTTATATTGATGTTTGACTTACGTACCACTTAGCTCAATTCAACAACCAGAAACCCCCTTTTAAGGATCACATGTGGTGACTTTGTAAATATTTGTCAAAGTTCAGAAGAACAGATACAGTTAGGTGCGGTGTGCATACAGAGAAAAGAATATATATGTGGAGCATCACTGGCACAACGGATCCCAGAATGGCTCCGAAATGGAGTGAATAATGAAGATATTGACCGTAGGTTGAATCTACAAGGACTATAGACGAACTATCATGTGGGGAAACTACTCGGCAAATGGAAAACATCTACTTTATAACCTGTTTGGAGACAAACGGGATAAATACATAATCCGTGTAATGTGCTGGTAACGCGATGTTGTCCAATACAATTACAAATCTGGTGTAAACAATAAAATTGATTTTAAATCAGTTCGAAATCTGTAATAGTTTTTATATAATATGTAATATTATATAAGCTATGCCATAATAATTATACACACTACTCGTACTTTAGCTCATGTTGTACAACGTTTTGGACTTTCCGATTTTGCCAGAAGAGGCGAGTCATTCAAGTTTATTAACCTTTACCAACAGTTGTTTGTTTTTGTATGTATATTAATTCCCAAAATATCTTGACTGCTCTGTTATCTTCCTTATTCAATAGTGCGATATCTTCAAATAAACAACGCCCATCCCCGTACGAGCTATTATAATAATCGGCCCACTAGCTCTAAGCTGTTAAAATTTGATTTGGAATACTGCTTTTAAGGCGGTTTTTATCTGATTTCATTGAGCCCCGTAAAAATCCTCCATTAGAAATCCCAGCAGTGTTGTAACACGGTAATACCCATCTGATACTTGCGGCCAGCCTTTTCCTGTCTCTCTATTCAACATAACAATACTCCTGGTTCTAGTCGGAACAGATAATTCTGGGTTTGGTTTTTAGATCGGCCATAATTATTTAATACAGAACAAATGTATTATAAAATAACTGGAGACAATTGATTTCCATGGTCAAGAGAATATCAGTCGTTTTGAAATTCCATAAAAGAAACTGTCTCTATGACCATGTATCATATTACAAGATAGTTTTGTTTGTGCATATCTATAATGTAAAACGCCTCACTTGCTAACTTGAAAAATGTTTCCCACATAAATTCATCGGAGTCTCTATCAGCAACGCTAGCTAGAGATTCACTTTAAATATAGAATACGGTCATAATCCTAATGACTGTAAAATAATACTACAGTATTGGTTGGTATGATCTTTGGTATTTCCATTGTTGACAAGCTACAGTGTTTGGACGGTTAAACAGTGTGATCCCCGCGGTGTTCTTAGCTGCGCGCTACATCATGTACTTATTCCAGGTTAATCGCCCGATCTCTTCAATTCTGTGTCTTGTTATGAACTCAATATGACTTACTGTATGTCAAAAATGGAACCTATTCGCTCCGCTACAACAGTTTAAAAAAAGGAAGCCGGTCAAATGTTGCCGCCATCTTGCTATCCTCGTTTGCAAACATTTTATTGTTTAAACTTTGCTATTGAACGAGTTATGTTTCATGTATAAAATATTTAAAGATTATTGGATTGTACTTGATTCGACACATACAAGCTGGTAAATGCAATAACAGGAAATTAAACAGCTTTATCCAGTCAAGTTCTGTATCTCTATTTAATACTACACGTTTGCGAGACTAATAATGGTTCACTAGTCTGTATCCATAGTTATGCACAAATCCGCTGTACG
>JAUELC010117032.1:0-10172 GCA_031471745.1 Cryptochiton stelleri
CCACCGGGATTCGAACCAGGGACCTTTGGGTTACAGGCCCAACACTCTACCGACTGAGCTACGGAGGCTAGCTTTTCTCGAGCTTTTTCACTCTCACTCTCTGTCCATCAAATTCAAAAAAAGATTAAATATCGATAGGAGAATGACAAGCTGTGCTACTGTCAACTTAAAGTCGTTATAAAAGAGATATACCCTTGAACACGCCGTTAAACACCAGGCGACAAATCCTTACCTGTTATTTCCATTTCCATATTACAATGATTTAGCTTGTTTGTTTGATAGTGGTTTTATACCATGCTTATGACTAAGTTAATTAAGGTTTTAGAAATATGACTGCCTGCCAGCCCAATGGCCGAAGGAACCACCCACTCTGTAGGGGATGCAACATGCACAGGTCCCTAATTTAAAGCAGGAGGTTGGAGGGAGGTCCTGTTGCTCTCAGAACTAATGGGCAACACGAATCCGATCTGTTGTGGAGTCTAGCACTGTCAATTTGCACACTTTGCCTTATTGCACTAGTTATTATACCCTTTGATTGAAATTCGGAGTTTGATGACTGCAGTTTATAAATCTTTCCACAGTATATAGATACCTTTTTTCTTCCTGTTGCCCTGGTGCTCTTATAGATAAGAGGCAACACGAAGCTGATCTGTTTGTGGCGTTTAGCTCTGTGAATTTGCACAATTTGTCCTATTGCACCTTTTATTGCGTCCTGTGATTGTCTTTTTTCTTAGTAATCGTTGTCGGTGTTGTCGAACGTGGTTTCCTTCACCCATTGGGGTGGCACACTGTCATCAGCCAGACTGAAATAACCTTAGGTATGGCGTAATACCCTAATCAAACAAACCAACAGTTTTCGTATGGATCACAACTTCTAGATTTATTAACTGGTGACGTTTAGATGTGGATTCTTGGAACATTTTTGAAAATGATGTCAGAATGACCATGTTCATCGAAACGTCAACAGTTAATAAATCTAAGAATGGTAATCTATACGAAAAGTGTTATTTTTATTTGACTGACCCAGTTCCTATATGCCTCAAAAAGAAGCTACATATATAGTAGACTTTACATTCAAACTGAGTACAAACAGCTCACTTTTTAAAAATATTCTGTTTTAGATCAACTTGTTCCTCTCAAAGCAACTTGTTCCTCTCAAAGCTGATTGGCTGACACATTGGAAGTAAGGCGTTCAGGTATTGGCTGATTATTTGTGTTTCATCATTTTGATTGATGATCAAACAATCAATCATGGAGGAAGAGGAAGAAAGTAAGTTACAATTGAGTAAAAAAAATGAAATAATTTGAAGCAAAGATTTGTGGCAAAAATGAAACAGGTTTTAGTTTATCTTAATAATAAGCCATGTGAGCTTACTTCTTGTTGGTGTTTCCAGTGTTCACAAAATGTTGTACAACAAAAAAATATCGTGCGACAAATTTACGTGTGAAGTTTAACATGATGTACGATATTTTGTTGTTGTACAACATTTTTTGTTCGATATTTTGTGGAAGCGGCCCCATAGCGGGACCTCCATTTTTGCTGGCATCAGCTCATCAATGCAAATTTGTGCCACCCGTTTCGCTGCAAGTGCATTCAATTTATCTACCGTAGATATGTAATCAGGTAATAAAGGAAGGAAAAGTTTTTTTTCTCCCAAAGTTCGTCAAAATATTTTTTTTGTTTTTTGTTTTTTATTTCTTCAGTATCTATTAGGTTTTACTAGAAGTCTATTAACTAGAAGTATTCAGCGCCCAATTTCTCGTCGGCTTGTACAGTACAGACTAGAGCTAACTTAACGCCTGGACGCACCGAATTCTGACGCAGCAAATAATTTAAGCGCCGTTCAGCGCGATTCGCATGCATCTGCTTTGCCGCTCATTTTGCAGACGCGATCATGAAGCTAGCAAAACGCGCCCACTCTACACGTCGGAGTAATATACTTTTCGTCACAAAAACGTAAAGATGCGATTTGGTTTATATTTCAACGCGACTGAGACAAGTCAGAGCGCGGACTGGCGCGATTCGTGCTTCGTCTTAGACGAGTTTTTGTTCCAGTCGCGTTAAAGGTTAAGTTAGTTTTTGTCTGTACTCTAAGAGTAGCGCCCTCTAGTGTAGGCCTACGGTGTACGAAGTTTGAAAATCGCAACTCGCCTGATGAATCATGGGAAACCCTGTTTAACCATTTATAACCTTTATACATGTAGTTGACAAATGACATTGTTTCCAGTTTGTTAATGCATTTTTACATATAAAAAATATGATATTAAATTCCAAGCCCATAAATCACTTGCAACTCGATAGTTTTTATAGCGCCTATAGCCGATTTTGGCTATTAGTTTATTACCCATAATTCACCATTTGATTCTGAAAATCAAACTGCGCGGAATGAATAAATATAATATATCCTGCGCAGCCTACGTCACATGAAACGTTGATAGCCGACCAAAACCCACAATGCCGTTGAACCGGTACAATGTGAGTTGCACACTTCTGGTTAAAAGACTTCTAGTGTTATCCATTGACACCTCTAAAAGACAGAATGAAGATTAAAACGAGCCATTTTGTTTTATCATCTTTCTCTTCCATTGTTGCAGCAGCTGTTGGTACTAGATCACGGATCGATAAGATGACACCTTTCTCGTAGCTCTTACCAGCTGGTATGTAGGATTGTGTAGAGGTTAAATAATGGCGGCTTTTTGGGGGTCATTTCGGAACGAAATCTTCTGACCAAAATTGTGTATGGCTTCAGACAATTTCAGCCAAGGTTGGACCACTTGTTCTGGCTAGAGACATTTCATGAGAAATATTTCAATTAAACCGAGTACACAACGTATGTCTGTCTTTTTGGGGATTTGGGAAGGCGTATGACACTACGCGGAACACCCAGAACACGGAACTGAGAGGTCGTTACTTGTATTGTCATATGTAACAGAGATACTTTGTAACAAGAAAATGAGATCCAGTCTATATCACGAGGAGGAAATTTCTCACACAGGGCAGTATATTGTTAAGTTCACTTATATTATTAAGACCAATAAAGTTGCTAAAGTTTTCAACCAGGTTGTTAAGTCTCTCTGTATAGGCCTATACATGACCTTTCCATTTTATAAAGAGCTATTAAATGAACGATATAGAAACTCCAGCTGTGTCTAGATGACATTGATAAATGGGCTACAGAAAATGTGTAGTAAATCTTCTACATTGATGACATGACATTCGGAATGAGTTTCTGCAATAAAGGGAACTGGTATCCCGATCAAAAACTAAAGCTCTATGGAAACACCGTAAATAAGTTAAGGCTCAGGTTTCAGTTTTAATAAAACACAGACTTGTCTCACCTGGACTAATGATTCCAGTAAACCGTCAATATTACCCGACCTTCCTAAATCTTATACATCAAAACCACAAAAAAACTACCAGTTCCACCCAGACATCAAATCCACCATCTAGGTTATCATCCGTGTATGGTGGCCGGATGCGGCCATTTCTGATTTCGCGATTTCTAGAAATCGAGAAAACTAGGAAAAACGAAAAATCCATGTTTTTTCGCGAAATTTATCCATATTTTCGTTTTCGCGTTATTTCACCTAAATGAAAAATGAAACTTGCTGTCAAATAGCGTTTTCTAGTTAAAGCGAAAACAGGAAAAACGAAAACTTGACATATTTCGCGAAATGGCATGAGGTTTCGTTTTTTTCTAGTTTCGCGTTAAGGCGAAATTATTTCGAATTATTTCGTTTTTTCGCCTAAACACGAAATCGAGAAATGACCAATTTCGCGTTTTCTCGAAAACGCGAAATGACTTTTTTCGCGTTTTCTCGACATATTCAAGAATATTAAGTCAGTGTAGAGTTTGTTTAGATTGGTGGGTTTAACCGTTAATTCATTTATTTAGTCCATGGCCGCTTCCCCGGACAGTAAAGTTGTTTACAAGGGCAGAGGAAATATAGCTTCAGTTTGAAGTAGACGCTTAATCTTGGCTTCGTACGTTTTGGCTCGTTTCGGACGAACTCAAGATTTTGCTTAAATAACTTAAACTTAATTAGTTAAATTGATTGTCTACAATGACGGTGTTGTTCTAGTTTCGCTTTAGCCATTGTTTTAATAGTAGCTTCAGCGGCCTAGCTGGCTCGCTGTCAGCGGTGTATAAACAAAGACGGCTTTACTCAGGTCAAATGTTTGGATACATTATATGATGTTTAGCGATAAGCGCAGAGTTATTTCACACATTTAGAAAAAGTTTATATATTTAGCCTATATCGTAGAAAAGGTTTACTTTTCAAATGCATATATATGTAGGGTTACTGTATCACATTGGTTACTATATATCCATGACATATACGTTAAACCATATATATTTCTTAACCTTCATTTCATAAAATGTTTTGTTTTATTTTTGTAATTAGTAAGATTATTTTATTGTTTTTCTGTTATTTAGCTTGTACTCTTCACCCAGTTAGTGTCCTCAGTAAGGCATATTTGGCGAATAAATGAGTGCGTTACGGAAACTTTACGGCAGTCTTTTCCTAGTTTGTTATTTAGACTTCAGTCAGTGAAACATTATTAAATTCAAACTTAAACTCTATAGGCGGAGTTTCATTGACAACTCTCGCAGTCGCTGGCAACAAACACTTATGCCAGCAGACACATGACGCAATACTTGGTGCAATACCAAAAAGTGTGGAAATGCACAGTGCAAGTAACCCCAATACAACGGGTTGGTGCTGTTTCCTTCGCAAAGAGATCACCAGGGCACAGGAAGGTCCCCCAACCACCCCTTGCGGCAACGGACTAAATAAATGAATTAACGGTTAAACCCATCAATCTAAACAAACTCTACGCTGACTTATCAGTCTTCAATATGTCATTAAAATCATTCGTATACTATTATACTACGCAAATGTCCAAGCGGGAGAAGCGGAAAGGAAATTATACTGTTAATTGTATTTCTTGTTTTCCCTATATTTCGCGTTTTGGCTTAAACGAGAAATAACTTCTAAAACGCGATATAACTTATTCATCGATTTCGCGTTTTCGCGAAAATACGAAAAAGTCATTCCTCGATTTCGCGAAAACGAAATGTAATGAAATTTCGTTATTTCGTTTTTTCATGCCATTTCGCGAAATATGTCAAGTTTTCGTGTTTTCGCATTAACTAGAAAACGCGAAAAAACGCTATTTGACAACAAGTTCGTTTTTTCGAGTTTCGCGTTTTCATTTAGGCGAAATAACGAGGAAACGAAAATATGGAAAAATTTCGCAAAAATTTAGTCAAATCTCGTTTTTCTAGTTTTCAGAAATGGCCGAATCCGGCCACCATACGTTCAGCTGATGGCCTATCAGGTGCTTTATAAACTATCCCACATTGGCGATGATGTCCTGGGGGCTGGTGGAGAACTTTTCAACAGATCAGTGACCAAAAATGTCACTGAATACTTGCTAAATGGCATATTAAGTATATTAAAATGAAACAATGTTTGCAGTGTATGTCCAGATAAAAAGTCTAAGAGCATGGTGATATTAATCCGTAGGTTTTTATTGAATGATTTTCCTCTTGAGTTAATCTTTTTAAATAAGAAAAAAGCTCATCTTGCTCCACACCATGCGTGAGGACTGTGTCATCGTATTCTTTTCTTTTTTAGGGCCAAAGACAAGCGGAGCATTTTTCCGATCTAAACTCGAAATGACATTGTGGGGTATACAAGACTTGCAGTGATGCTATCAAGTCTGCCAGCCGCCATCAGTCCATTGCACTACGAATGAGAGACTGGTCCGGTATCACCCATAACCGGTTTTTACCGACTCATCGGTCCCCACGTTTGTCTGCTTGGTTCTACCTGCCGTGAAATTTTTGTTACTTAGGCTTTCTGTGGAAATCCTGCTGAAATGACATTCAGCCTCTAAACTGGTACTTTGACCTTGAGGGAACTACCCACTAGTCCGAAGGTTTATTAGTCCGAAGGTCCACTAGTCCGATAGATGCACAAACGTCTTGCAATTAATGGACACTAGTTCGAAGGTTCACTAGTCCGAGGGTTCACTAGTCCGAAGTGTGTGCAGAAGTCTGGAAGTAGTGTGCACTAGTCCGAAGGATCACTGGTCCGACAAATATATTTTCACAAGGCAAATATGATTGGGGACAAGGAAGGGAAATGGAAAATAAAAACAACTCTTGGGTATAGATGTTTTAGTTTGAATTGTAATTAAGTTCGAGAATGTTTGTTGACCAATAAAATTGCGACGAAGTACAGATGACATATCTGACTTCCAGGGTCACAATTAAGGTTTTGTGTACAATGCACTTAACGTTTTGTGCTTTGTTTTGGTCTGTAATATAGCTACCAAGTTCTGTTGTTTTGTTTCTTCTATAAGATAATATAGAGGTTCATATTACGGCACTGGTAGGGTTTTATTCTGGAAGGTTAATACACCGAGAACGCTCTAATATTCACCCTTCATCATTTTATGTGTTCTTAAGTTTCCTTGTCATTCATGTGAGTGCCCATCAGTGTTCCGTTATAAGCCTATATATGATCATCCAGGCACCATGCCAATCAGTCAATTGACAGTCAGTCAATCAATCAAACACTCAAATTTCCAGGGGATCACCAAATAAATCAATCAGTCGCGAACTGTTAATCTTTTTATTAAGCTAATACCCTAATGGAACTATCAGTAGCGACGTGTCTATGTTTAGAAAAAAAATTGTCAAGTTAGATATATACTTTGAGTACCGTAGAATGAATCCTAAATGTGAGCAAGCATATATTTTTTTAAATGTATCTAGCCAACTTGATTGCTTTCACTTGCAGTTAAACTTCGGACCAGTGAACCTTCGGACCAGTGAACCTTCGGACTAGTAGAACTTCAGACTAATAAATCTTCGGACTAGTGAACCTTCGGACTAGTGAACCCTTACCGACCTTGAGAATCATCCGCCGGTGTTAGATAACTTTTCCCTTTTGTTCGCCGTTTTTCCCATAATCCAATTCGTGTATTCAAACAGAGATTTTGCCAGATCAAACTCTAGTGTTGCGTGGAAATTTTCTATGAATTACAACAGTAACCTATGCTACATGTGAATCCAGCAATTGGAAACTATAGCATATAATAACGGACTTGTCAGTTCAATTATATGTTGAAGTCGCAGTTATAATTCTACATAACCGTTTACAGTTTATGATATGATTCGCTTGCATTCTAAGTATACTCCTACAGTTTGCAGGATCTCATGATGACGTCAGGAGTGTGACGGGACTCCGAAAAAGTGGCTTGGTGTTTGACAAATCATTGTCGAACGATTTATGAACTTTTACCGCAAAGTGTTTGCATAAAAGAACAAATTTGTGATTTTGTTAAATTATATATATGGCATAATAATACTTACCGTACCTTAAATTAAGAAATAATGCAAAATGTAATGGGCGTTTGTAGCCAAACCTACACTGGGATGATGATACACTACTAACCTTATATTAATCTGGCAATCTTCTGAACTGGTGTGTTCCTATTATCTTGTTGGATAATCTGAGTAGAAAACTACTTTCCGTCGATATTTATATATTCTATATATATTTAGATATTCTGTCGCGTGCTGTTTTTAATTAAATAAATAAAAGTATGCAATAAGAAACGAAAATACAAAAAGATACCATTTGTGCTTTTCTCTTTTGAAGTTATTCATCCTACGCTTTTTAAGAAATATGGTTGACTGCTCCATTTAGACATACGGAGAGCTGGATAATGGGGTCCTCGCTTAAGTCCGGCATAGCGTTCACGCGTTTTATAGTGCGGTTGTTAAGCGTCATGCTTGGTTTACGCTTACCTCTAGCAGCGACGTCTGAGCGGGTTATGAAGTAGAGGGGCCATTATCACAGCCAAATAGGTCCTGGGGCTGCCTATGCCTCGAAAGCTCCGAGAACTGAAGACTGTCTCAGGCGATTTCTGAGCTATTTTAGGGTATAGAAATAAGACGCTGGTAGTTTTCAAATAGTGTATTTTAGTTAATTAATTCAATACTTCTTTTGATTTTTCTAATTTGGTATGTTTTTATGTCTTATTTTTTTAAAATATTTTCAAAAGGGAGGGGGCCAGAAGCTATCCTGGTCCCACTTCTTTTCAAAGAGGAGGGCCCCGGGCACTCCTGGACCCTCGGTTCCGATGCCACTGTCTAGGCACAGCTCCATGTTATGAAGTGGCACTATTAGTCTCCATTTGGCATAGCTGGGGTGTCTGGTCTATGACTGCTTGTTGTTATTGTTGTTCACACTATTACCCAGATCTGTATAATATTCAGTGTAAATGGCCAAAAAATATATCCAAATTGACTATCTTGTTTTTAAAAGTCCATTTTTTTTATCAGATTTCCATAGATTGGAAGTTGATGGTCGCGTTTAACATGAATTAACACCTTATGTGTACTGTTCTGTTAAAAATGTCCCAGCCAATCACCATCTTGGATGTCTATATGCTTGTTTGTAGGTGTGACAAACGTTACAAAGCTATTTGTTTGTTATTTTCCCACCAGAGTAGGTCTCTTTGACAGATGTCAGTCAGAATTATTTTTACATCAAAATTTCATTTTTTCTCTTTTAATGATGCAGCTTTATCACACTATCGATGGTCAATCAGGCGATAGGTCATTTCTGGTCAACTTTAGAACATTACTTCCATCACAGTAGCCAACTGGATAACATCTGAATATCGAGGAAAGCAAGTCTGGAAATATAATGTCAGTCTTGTAGTTGTGGGTGTGCTCGCCACAGACAGAAAACACTAAATTTGACTTGTTTTAACATATAGCAATATTAATATATATTCATAATATATCGCCAATATGTTAAACACATTGCGCCCATTTCAATATACCTTATAAATTTTGTCCACAAAAAGAGAAAAAATGCAGTTGGGGTGTTGCGTTCAGAAATCGTACATTATTAAGCATATGTGCTTAAAAACCGTTACATTTAATTGTAGGAAAATATGGAAAAAGCATAAAGCGAAGCAAACTGATGCGCAAAAGATGAACACGATTATTTGGTAGAAGTTTAAATAGGAGTTCGAATTTGAAGTCCAGAAATAATAGAAAATGACACATGCATATTACAAACTCGTTTATGGTTTTTTGACAGAATTAAGCGAGGAATTACAACGTGTACACAACCCCCATTTTTGTGTGGTTTTCTGCCATTTACTTGGCTAATCCCTTCAAAAGGGAAAATACTAGACATGGTTGACCTATATGTTTCTTTATTTATTGAACTGATTTAATATTACGTCACTAAGTTGATGGAATGAAATATATATTTCGGTATAGCTTCTTTGGTATCATTAATGAGTACTTTTAAATAATAGTTTATTCAGCTTAGTTGTTGTAAGTGTTATTGACCATAGCAAAGTCCTCAAGAAGAGATTTTTTGTTGTCATTTTCTGGAAACTGACAGTTGGACGAAAGATCGATCGTGTAAGAGGTAAGCCTGTCCATTTAAAAGCTGAAAAGTCTACCCGAGATCACTAACTACAATACTGTTGTTAACTGACACCTAGTGAAGTCCATGAAATCATGTGACACTTCCACATTTACTAAATGAAAATCATTCTAACCCATTCTGACTATCCCTTCGGGTTAATACAAAACAAACAACACTGGTAGGGAAACAGGTTCATGACAGATGTATATGCTAAGTTATATTATTAAGATATCCATAAACAAACAGGTGTTTTGTGATCTGTTGGGACAATTACAGATGTAATACATGCAAAGAGTAACATTATCAAAAAATAAAAGCAGAGAAAAAAACCCCAACAAAATCAACAATAGTGTAAATGGTCAGTTGTGAAATAATTATAGTATTCTCAACAAAAGTACTAATGTGAAATTGCTCATGTCCGTTTGTTGGTATACGGTAGTATCAGAACAATATATTATTCCAGGTAACAAAAGTATTATGTAATATAATTTAAAGTAATGTTTGCCATTTTCGCCATTCCAAAAGGGCTCGCTAATCGAACGACCGCAACTTCTGTCTAAATAGAGATTGCAATTCTTTGGGTCAAATCATTAAGATGAAGATATCTTAAACATATCACATACAACAAAATAGTTGAACAGCCTGGATGATTTGTGATTTTTGTGTGTGGGGGGGGGGGGGGGGGGATCAAAATACTGTGT
>JAUELC010117143.1:0-11620 GCA_031471745.1 Cryptochiton stelleri
CCGTCTATAGTAAGCTGTACAACATCAGCCTCATTGGACTATATCCTAGTTCCTATACTAAAACTTACTATTACTTCCAGCGCCGAGTCGAACTTCTGGGATATAGCAAGCACTTTGGGTTTTTTTATTCCCGCTGAATTCATGCAATAAGTTATAGTATCTTTATTTCTTTTATATTATATTCAACCCAGAGAATAAAGAATCAAATCAAACTTACGAAATTTACTATGAGATGAATACTTCGGCCTGAGATCAGGTATGCAGAAAACAAGCTATCTTACTGACATGTATCTTAATATCGATAGCCTCTTAGATGAGGAATCAATAGAAATTAATTTGCACGCATGGACTTACCTTGGTTCTATAATTTTCCTACGAGAAAGAGGTTTTGTCTTGTAGAGTTGTCACTCGATGGAGCTATAGCACGAACGTTTTAAGACGTTTGACGCTTGGCAACAACAATCCATGATGTCACAAACGACATTCCATCACATGTGTTGATGTACAACGTCACAATATAGTTTTGTAAAGTGATTATGACGCCATTCATAGATAAATAAACACAAAGAAGAGAGACGAGGTTTGCGAACGTAACAATATGGCCCCACAGCAACTGACCCAAACTAAAGCACTTTGATTAGGTGGTGTCGCTGACCAAACCGGCCACACCCAATGACATATTACACAGGGACTGGTAGCCATTGAGTCTTTAAAAATGGACCACGCAATACAGCATAATGCATTTAACGTCACAAAACGCCACTTCGTAGTAGTCAATAACGGCCTAACAAGACCTCGTTACGGAATACATTTGTCACAGATGTAGACTGACGAGTTCTGTTCCCTTGCGAAGCACGTAGAATCGGAGCCAAGGGACAGAACTCGTGAGTCTATCACAGATGGCGCTTGAACAGCCTCGTTTGGGAATACAAGTTTAAAAGATGACGGTGAAAACGGTCGCTTCTCGCTTCAAAACTTTGTTGTTAAAAAGCTCCCGCTGGGTTATAATTTTGGGAAATTTGAAGGTGTCTCGAGCTCTCTGCTAAGGTAAGGTTTACGTAGAAATCAATACTTAGTGAGAATACAAACGTAATTTCGCTGGACGTTTTCTCAAAATTTTACTCCCGTGAGTAGATGGACTCTTCCCATAGCCCTCTGATATGTTCAGAGTGATATGGCACAATAGTTATTATACAGGTAGGCGGTGTAGACCTAGATTTTAGTCCATGTAATTTGCAATATTCAATGCAATATTGAATTCAAACATTCTTACTTAGTTTCACTGACATATATATGTAATCCTATTAATATTATCGGATCTTTATTTAAAACTGTTCTCGGCTGTACATTTTTACCACTTTATATCTATGTATTGACAAAGCGCTGAGCAGGCACCGGGCATGTGATTCATCCGTAGATGATGACATTCTATTCTTTAAAATGTTAATCGTTTATTCATATGCATATACGTTTAGATTTTAAATTTGATTTATCCTTTTAAATATCTATTGATATGGATTTTCTTAAAATTCTTTATAAATGATTTATTTTTATTTTTACTTTTTTATTTTTTTTAATTTTTACTTTTTTTTAAAATTGTTTTTCTATTCTTCTTAAATGTTAATTCTTTAAAACTCGTTAAAAAAAAAAATATATATATTTTTATTTTTATCCTACATGTTAATTGTTAAAAATGTATTTTTTATAGGTAAATATATTTAATACTTAACCTACTTACTTACATTTTGGGCCTCGAGGGAGACTAGCCCTCGGGCTAATCGAACTACCCAGCTTAAATAAAGTTATTATTATTATTATTAATCCATAAAAGATTTGTTGTCATTTGTTCAACTTCTAAATGCCCTTCAAGGAATGTATACAATACAGAGTTACATAATATTAAATACATGTTTGTCCGCGGGATTAAAACCCAAATTACTTTTATAACATCATTTTTTTAAAAAGTATATGTATTTCTAAAGATAATCACATTGGCACAGGGATGATGATTAATAAAAAATCGATTAATCATCTCATGTTCTGGATAAACTCTCACAGACATTTTTTTTTCAATGGATCTTAATCTCGAAATAAAAGATAACAAGAATATTATATTGAATATAGAGAAGATTGATAGATTGATTGGGGTTTAACGCCGTGTTCAAGGGTATTTCACGGCCGTGTTGGCCTACTCCAACAGTAAATAGCCGCCCTTCATACAACCGCGAAGTGTTTTGCATGTTCCCCAGGACGTAGTAAAGACATCATGAATACGCTTGGAAGATTCGGCCCTTAGCCAGAGGGCCAATATAGAAAAGGTATAGGTTAATATTAGCCGTGTACGCCCACAACACCAGATGATGACAATGAAGTGAACAACTGCGAATTCGTGGGCCCGAATCCGATCGACACTTAAACGAGATGCACGTCGCCTTTTCCAACACGAGCCGACATTTCTATACTACGCCATGTTTGTCACTACTGCCGCACTCGTACATTCACGCGTTATCAACCACTAAAAAGCTCCCTACTATTTATGCAATCCCTACCATCGGCTCACTGACATTCATCTCTGTGTTTGGCTCAGCACTTCTTTTATTTCACCTGACTTTTTGGTGACATGACATAAATTTGAAAATGGCATATGAAGAAAAAAAATGCTATTGACTTATCCTACCGGCAGGTTTACATTTAAATCGTTCTTCCGTTGGGCTAAAAAAAACCAAAGTCTCTCTCTGTTTCTCATTTAACACAGTGTTTTTTATCGTATAGGCATGCACAGATTCAGTTGTTGTTGTTGTTGTCGTTTAATCAACGTCGCCGGTCCTTGTTTACACCTATGTAGTAATATCCACTCATTCCACTGACATTATTGTCAATATAACTATGTAGAATGTACAAAATAAATAGTTCCTTCGCATTAAATAACGGTTGAAGAACGGATTAAAAAGGTTATTTCGCCAAGAATTCTGACAAATGGTGAGCCCATCGCAGAGGTGTATGAGAGATAAATGAACCAAACCTCTTGCATAGAGTGCTATCTATGTAGTAATTTTGCAGAGTTCACCCAGGGAAAAAGTGTGTGAAAAAAATATAAAAGATAGTGTCATACTTTCAAAGAAAGAGGGACATTTGGACTTTGGAAATGTCCATCTCCTGTTTCAGCTACAGTACCTTTTAACCAGCTTATGACTAAAATCTCCAAGGAAACAGTGAAACGGGCTTAATTCAAATCAGTAAATGTCCATTTTTAATTTTTTAGCTACAAATGGACTATTGTCATGTTTCACAAGCCATTTTATAACAAATAAAAAATATCTCATTCTACAAACCTCTGAACTCTTAGATGCCAATAACAGCCAATGCCCTCTCTTTCGACACTATTCTGCTGCTAGTTCTCCATTGCATGGTGGTGCACTCAGGCCAATTGTGCTTCTTTACCAGCAGTGACAAACATGGCGTAGAAGAAATGTTGTCGGCTCGCGTGGGAAAAGGCGACGTGCATTTCGTGTGAGTGACGAGGGAAGCCTGCACGATAGGATCTGGGCCTCTATGGTATACTAGTTGTTCAAAAAGAGTACGGCTTCGACCAGACGAATTCGCAATTGTTCACAACCCGATGTCACCATCAGTTGTTGTTTATACATCTTCCCGAGGCAAGGCATGGTATCCCCATAAACTCTATATCCTTCCTTGCCACGCTAAGTGATTTCCGGTGGTCAGACAGAGATCAAAGCAAAATGGAGGTATTGCATAAACCAATCAAATACGTGTATCCCTTTTAAAACAGTGTATATAGCCTCTGCCGGAATATCATGATAAACAGCAGAGAAAGACGTCCTCTTTTCGAGCAATGGCTCAAATTATGCTTATTCTTAACTGTCTGTTAGAGTTGTGATATTAAATGTCCGCCTTATTAGTTAAATACAAGTTTCATGTCTATCACTCTTCGGGCTATATGCAGAGGGATATATGGTACCATGGCCAGGTGCGAGCTTGTATTGCCGATTAGTCGAACTAGAAGGGGTTAAATATCGCCTCCTTGTTTGACCAGAAATACGGCCCAAGCATGACAAGGTGGGGAATAGAGTTTCACGTCAGGACCCACCTTGTCTCGAGAAGATGGTAAACCTGTAGAAATATTGCTTTATGTTGGGCCAAGAAACGGTTTAGTCGAGAGTAACTTTCGCCACTTGAACACAATGATAGCAGACCGGAGGATAAGTCTTTGTCACGGTGCAGTGTAGGATCTGCTCCTTATTTAGGTGAATGCTCTCTCGTTTAAAGACGGTGATCGCAAAGAGAATATAAATAGTGCATTAGTAAAGTATATATGTTAAAGTATGACGAAATGAAAGATGCACATGGGTCCCTGTAGTTTTATGAGTGGAGGTGCTGAAGAAAAGACCAATATGAAACGAGAGTTCCATTATCCCTGGAATCATGTCAGTAGAAATACAGTTGAACAGATTTCTGGATCAGAATCTGAAAATTATGATACTCCGAGTAAGGCTGCTTTTAGTATACGAATCAGGAATAGAATGTGATAGTTCCGAAAATGGTTTGGATTTTGAACTGGAAGAAGCCTTGCAAAGGATGAATAGTGAATGTGATGACCAGTGACAATAAATAGAGTAAATAGATGGAACACTTCATATTGTAACATTAATCCGAAATCTTGATAATCTGTAGATTTGGTTAACTCGCTATTTTTCTTTTATCATTATAAATGACTCACCTGGAAATTTTAAGGTTTAGCTTGCGGAAGTTTTTATCGAAATCAGTGTCGGCTAAAAATGAGCTAAATTTCGTAGACAATTTGGGAGTGTGTGCCGATGACTTTATTCTCCTTCAGCACTTCCTCCTTGTTTTCTGTCAAAGACTGGGCTCTATTTTGCCGATTTATTTTTCCTTGATGATTGAGTTATTTGCGCTTTGAACATAAAATGTCTCTTGCTCTTTGGAACTCCTTGTCAAAATAATACTCCAATACTCTATTTCTTCTCGTGCAAATGCCGTTACATATTAAAAAACTCGATGGTAACGTGTTTAAGGGTTGGGCTCGTAGTCACTGCCGTCATGTTTCCTCAAAGAAAGTAAAAATGATCCCACATAGTTGTTAAATTTAGTCGGAGGAATGTTTTGGATCTGGCGAGGGGGACAGACTTAAAGAATCCCGTGAATATTTTAATCGCATTTTCCATTTTACGCAATGTGTTTTTTCGTACGCATGTCAAGAACAAAATCATTTGTTATCTGCGTCGCTGCAATCAGTGAAAGCAGAGCCCTGGTATGAACATTCGAATTAGGGAGTGTAGATATATTTTTGTCAGCTAGTCTGATTCACCTATATTAAGCCAACGGCAACTTTTCACTTCAACTTCATTAATCAGATAATTCATCGTCAGTCCAAAATTTCATGTCGAAATTGGGTGGTTAAGTACTGCTATCCCCAAAACCCATCGTAAATGTGACAGTTCAAAATACAACTGTGATGTAACTTGAAAAATGTAACGGAATAACAAACGAATTAAATATATATAATTTAAAAAATCAACTTGTGTCGAAAAGGACGAGGTTAAAGAAGGCTCCAATTTGACAGTTGGCGAAGATAGAATGGAATTTGACACAGCAGACGCGTAACGTAGTCCCGGTTTTCAGAGTCGACTGATGCGGATTTCAGAGAATATTAATACGGAAAGAAATCGGGTAGGTCTGGTCTGTGTCAGTCGTGTCTGGCTCATAGGTATATGATACAAATACTTATTGAAATAATAGTATATTCCGACATCACAAGAGGAAGGCTATCGCCGTGGATATCGGTGAAGTCTGACAAATGAAACTCATCACGGGTAGAAAGTATCTGTTCCAGCCACCCTAATTTATTCCTATGAGGTGGGTTGTCGTACCACAAGTCTTCATCCTAACAGAACGAATTATGTTGAGAGCAGTCACGGGAACAACTCTGCTGCTTAATCGTTGTCCTTAACCCCACTTGTATCCTCTGGTGATGGAATTGGGGAAATACTGATGTCTGACATGTTATTACCGTAGGATGCCATTTCGGCGTTTCCATCACGGGGAGTTGAACTCCGTGGCTGTGTAATGGAGCTATTGTATTCTAAATCAGAATCTGGTAAGTGAAGTGGGCAAACAATGTCACAAATATCACAAAAATGATACCTCGTGTTATCCTGTTAGCCAGTATTTATGGAACCTGTTGGTCAATTGAACCCTCGGAATCTGATTCGGAATAGAAATGTAAAATATCCACATAATCTGTGACGATATTATCTTGCTCCATAGATATCGGAGTACCACCTGGCTGTCTTACAAATATACAAAAGTCATCGGGTAGAAAATATCGGTTCCAGTCTCTGGGTCATTTACTCTTATTAATAAGGGTTGTTGTACCATTACTCTTCATCTTGACAGAACGGATGATACCAGCTCATGTTTAAAGCAGTCCTTGGAACAACTCCGCTGCTTTATCACTGTCATTATTCCCACTGTCTTTATGGCCAGTATTCATGGCATCTCCTCGAAATTCGATTCCGAATGGAATTAATAAAATATATACACATCTATCCCCTGGCGATGGAATTGAGGAAATGCTGATGTCTGCTTAAGGTCTTATTAACAAAGGACGCCAGGATCTCTATTTCGGCGTTTCCATTACGGGGATTTGAACTCCGAGACTGTCACAAATATTACAAAAATGATACCTCGTGATATCCTGTAAGCCAGTATTCATGGAATCTCCTGGTTGGTGCACCCTGACTCTTTATCTTGACAGAACAAATCATACCAACTCGTATTTAAAGCAGTCCCTGAAACAACTCAGCTGCTTTATCACTGTCTTTGTCCCCACATGTATCCCCTGGTGAGTAATTGGCGGAAATGCTGATCTCTGCTCAAGGTGTTATTATTATAGGACGCGAGATCTCTATTTCGGCGTTTCCATCACGGTGAGTTGAACTCCGTGACTCTTCAAATGTGCTATTGGATTCTAAATCAGAACCAGGTAAGTGAAGTGGACAAACAATAATGTCAGAAATATATATAAAGACCCTGTGTTGGCCAGTATTCATGGCATCTCCTCTATTGAGGTTGGTCAACTGAACTCTCGGAATCCGGTTCAGAATGGAATGAATAAAATATCCACATAATTTTTGTCATCCCTACGTGTATCCCCTGGCGATGGAATTGGTATGGGGGGCCAAATTGTCATTTAATCAAGAATTAGAGATCTCTAATTCATTTAGAGATATCTCTAATTCATATAGAGATATCTCTAATTGTTGTTTCCGGTTAATATGCCGAGAAACTGACTGCTCCCTCGCCATCCTGTGTGACCTCGGAAAAAAATGTAGCGTCTGGGGGGTGCAAACATTCAGAATGCCGATCTGAATTGTGATATGTCACATCTGCTTTATTTCTGGATAAAATGAACCCAAACATATTCAAAGTTAACTTATTTTTGAAGTACTGTCAGCTGGAGGATGCGATTACCGATCGTTTAGCATTAAAACGTAAATTGATCACCCAGTAATGACAAACGCCTTGCGTCGACTCCATATAGTTTTTTTCTCCTGTTGGCCTATGATTTAAGTATTTAGTGACAAACGGATTCTACAAGCAATTGAAAGAAAGCGAGAATTGGGAAACTTGACCTGTAGTTACCTAGTAAAATAGACACCGTGGGACTGTTGTGGCAAGCTGTTGTTAAACAAAAATGAATGGACCATGAGTTGGGGCGGTGTGAAGATTCAGAATGACCAAGACAGTCCCAAATATCAGGTCTGAAAGTAGATGCGACACGTATCTGTTTTTAAACTGCTGTGCAGTAACAGATACGATCTCTGAGTACTTCAAAATCATAGAAATAAGCCCTACCTCTGATCCCAAACGAATTACTAATCATTATGACCTCCTACATATCTTTAAATCACTTCCAGCTCTTCATTAAACATTCACTGCATTGTTCAATGCATAAAGCAGACACATCAATGCAAAATCAAGTCATATTCAGTCGTTCTTGACAGGACGCTTTAAATTTCGAGGAAGCTAACCGCTATCTTCGCGTTGGAAATCACGTGACAAGTTTCAGCAAGTAAGTAGGTCATCGAGTAGCTGTCGCTCGCCGCTTGGTGGCTCCGCCCTGACGCAGTTCTATGATTGAGACCATGAAAAAGTTGCCTCGTTTTCGAGCGACTTATATTTGCGTATTTAATGAGGGACGGTCCTTCAGCTTGACAAGTCCGACAACTCCAGCCAACTCCCGATTTCAAACGCGGGAAGACAGTTAGAATGGCACAATGTATAGGGCTAATGACATACGCTTATCAGCCCTACTATGCATTGGCCCTATATGTCAACCTGTGTCAGAGGGTTGAAAATCAACATGTGGACAATGGGCCTCTGAAAATGTATATCCGCTTTTTGCTCAAATTTGCACTAGTCCCATGGTTCACTAGCCCAAAGTTGATCAACAGCTCAGTGAAGGCAATCATAAATATAAAATAGCCTCATTGCGACCATAAAAGTACTACTTTTGAACCTATTTAACGATAATATCTGGGAGTCAGGATTTTACAGAAAACATTAATTTGTTTCTTTATATGCTATAATACAGTGACAGTGATTCATGGTTAACATTTTAGGCGATTTACAGTATTGATAAAGACATAATATAATTCTGGTCATACCCCAAATTGTGAGTGTGCTTTTGACACAGATTTCTGTTTTATTGTACGGTAGGCTACACAAATCATTATCCAACTTGACAGTGTTTAAACATAGGCACATCGTTATTCCATATCCACCAAGGTAATTGTTTAAATTGTTTGTCTTACTGTCTCGTTTTATAAATCTTTTTTCCCTGCCACAGATCGTTATTGAAATACGCTTTGAAATGAAATGCGATCAGAAATTTAACGGATTTTATTGAATTTAAAAGAAAGGTCACTAATATGTTGGGCAAAAACAGCCCGCCGATATTGTACTTTACAGGTAGTAGAGTTGCCAATATTATTCTATGTAGATTGCGTAAAAGGTGCAGCTTATTAAATGAGACCTCTTCAAACACTTTTTGTCTGACTCTTCTCGTTGTGGATGTGGATCTGCTGCTGAGTCAGCGGGACATTATTTATTTGAATGCCCTCGATATGTTATTGGGCGTGAAGTTATGTTCAATTAATTGAAACAATCTGGTAAAGAGGAGATTCCATCCACTACATGGGCGGCGGAGATGGGGGGGCCTTTATAAACTTTCCAAAAAATTGTAATCTCAGGACCGGTGCCGATTTGGAAATTATTGACCGCCATACTGTACAGTATACATAAAGTATGTAGGCTATTATTTTTACTATTTATCATAGAAGCCGCGATTGTATAAATGTTTCCACGCATTTTATTTTAAATATATTGGACTAAAACTAAATTAATTTAATTAATCCTTGATTTCCATAGTATTAAGATTAGCATAGTACAGTATGTAATTACCAATGTAATCACAAACACGCCCATTTGAATTTATAATCGACAGAGTTGTGATACTCTTTAGGACTTGGATCTGTTGTGTTTCTGTTTGGATCTATACTGTGTGTAAAGACTAAATTCTGTTTGTTTTTTTTAACAAACACTAATAATCCAATTCTTAAAAAGTATCGCAACACCGTGTTTATAAATTCAAATGCCCTGGGTGGGTTTGCGAGTGTGATTGTTTTAATCGCTGATCATTATACATGTATATAAATAATACCAGAAGTACTATTAAAGAGACTCTGATAATATATATGTGTCACGTCACTTCCTACATTACTCTCCTGGTGATGGCAAAATAAAGCGCCGAAATGTTGAGTTAAAAATAAGATTAACCTTCTTCGGAGTTACACCACTTGTATTAATTAATGATAATTGCAGTTAATCCTAAAATGATCACGAAACTTTTAGTTTGTTTCTGACTCTTGAACATTAATAACTAGCTTGGTTCTTAATGCGGGCTTTTGGTCAGCATTTTCGTATTTAGACGGAGATTAAACGTTCAGATTTGGGAGTACTTGTAATTCGTTTACTGCATGGTACTTCGCTGTTTAGTACACATCGACATGGACAATTTTCGAAGGCTATATAGTGTTTTCCAGTTAGGTAGGTAGGTAGGATGCATATTTTGGTGTTCCTAACGTAAGTTATAGCTTTTTTTAACATTAAGCTTATTGGCGGTTGAATTTATTCACCCGAAATCGCTCAGAACGCATCTCTGACGATCTAGAACCCCCAGCTTACATGTATAGGCGGCCCATGCACCCTCGCCTTTGTCCTCGGATCGTAGTCCCCCCACTTCGGATTTGCTTCCGCCGCCCCTGTCAGTGTCTTATTAGTTTGATCTATTGTTTACAAAGCTTCCGGGGCATAGGCGGCCCCCGCACCCTCGCCTTTGTCCTCGGATCGTAGTCCCCCCACTTTGGATTTGCTTCCGCCGCCGCTGTCAGTGTTTTATTAGTTTGATCCATGGTTTACAAACCTCGCCTTATTTAATAAACGTTGCAATTAACTTTTATTGATATATTCAACCAATGCATTTTCAATTGCATGCTATACCTACAAATCTTTCTTTACATACTAAAATATTCATGACATAATATTATAATATTTATCTGTATTAAAAATGATTAGTAATTGCATTAAATATTTACGTATATAATAAATCAAGGAATTATTATAAATCCGAGTGATATATAAAATTGAAGAAACACTGTTGAACAAAATAATTATAGCCAGGTGTATTTAATACGTTCATAAATTACCCTTCAAAGTTGGATAATTTTGCCCATAAAGGAAATGGGACCAATTTATAATGAAAAACTTAATCTTTTCACTGTAACGTATTCCCACGCAAACAAATGGAGCAGCGAGTTACAGAGGTATTAAAGGTTATTGAAAAGTCATCCGTACTTTTGAAGTACCAATTAGCCTCTAACATGATAATGAACGATTTCCACGCACTCAGGACAGCACTTTTGGAAACTGCTGTGTACAGTCTCTCTACTCAGATTGACTTGTAGGCCTATGTGTTTTTTTCCCCCTTTTACTTGGGAACTATCTGAACCCCCACTGACAGGACGCTATTTCGATTCTCTACAACCGGAATTGGGAACATAAAAGAAACAGCTTCACGAATTCAAGCAACTTCCCGCTACTTTGGCTCTTTAAATCTGTTCAACTTATGAAAGCGAAATAAACAGAATACATAGTGTCAACCCCTTCATCAGCTATTGGTAGCCATTCTTGTTCCAAATCGCCTATCTCCGGTAACTTCCGTACCCTTCGATTATCGACTTTTGTGTATTGAATGGACATTTTTCAGGCCATTTGCGTCATATTTGGCGCTGGAGGCAAAACTTGCATCTCATGGAGATAAACGTATCCTATATGACATCAGGTGCATACCACACCAATAAAAATTAGCATTGAGCAAGTGACAGCAGAGAAATTAGGAAAACAAAATAAAACTATTGATCATAACATTATGTCGAATGAACCAATTACAACTGGAGAATCAAGCCACGTGTCGAGTTGAAATGGCGTCATAGGTCGACTGATTAGGTCAAGGACCATT
>JAUELC010117365.1:0-11614 GCA_031471745.1 Cryptochiton stelleri
GATCGAACGTGTCCCTTTAAAGATAAACAAAAGACATTGTCAAGGACATTGACTGACTGTCACTGTGACTTAGATACACTTTTTATTTTTTTTTATTTTTGTTAAATCATTTCCAAGATTGAGCTCACTCAGCTCTGTAGATACAACTATAATCATCCAACAACAAAGTATAATGTATTTTTATAAGTTTTTTACTTGACATTTGGCGGGTGGTTGGTGGGAGCTTCGTGTTGCCTTGACACTTGACATTTGACTGTATTTTGTGTGAAATAAGTGACACGATGACAGGATCATGCATAAAGTATTGAGTATTAAGTTCATGTCAAGACCTTTGTCTCCTGACTTACAAGTCAGAATCTAGTTAATACAACCCTTAAGTTTCTTGTATTATCAATGTTTTAACTTCAATGGTATTGCTGTTAAAGATAAAGTTGATTGCGTGTTCACTACGGGCACAATTATTAGGTTGTGAATATTTGAGTGCTAATGGTGTTGTTTAAATGTTAATGTTATAATGATAATGTACTCACTCAGACTGTAGTTTTGAGTATGTTTTAAAATCAGTGAGAAAAAATTCTTAATAGAGCCATTGATAACATTTTATTTGCTCAGGGAATGATTTTTGAAATGATGGATTTATAAGTCTGGTGATAATGCACCAGTGCAACCAGAATTCACTTCGTACATCACATTTTTCTAGATTCATGAACCCATATAATATGTGAAAATTGTGAATAAAGACTAAGTAACAGAGATTATTGTATTTAGATATATGGTAACGTTTTCAGTACAGTAACTTAATTAGTTAAATACAAATTTCAGAATCATTATGACGTCTAGTTAGATTTTTTTCTGCAATATGCACCCAATCCACATTATTTGTGGGGATATGACAACATCCATACTTCGACTTTAACTATTGGAGCGTGCATAAAAATAATAACAAAACTCCACCCCCAAAAAAAACCTAAATTCCCCTACCCGAGGCTAAAATTCACCAATTTGACTGCCACAGGCCCCTTCTCCAAATTGGTGGATTAAGCCCTGATATATATTTCTACAGATCTTACTAGCACAGGGTTGAGCCCAGATGACATTTAATACAATTTGTTTGTTTGTTTGATTGGAGTTTTACACCACACTTAAGTTTATTTCACTCATATGACGGCGTGCCAGCCCAATCGGTGTAAGAAACCAACCTCGACGCCACTGGCAACAAACAATGACAAGCACAGGAATACATGGTGCCTTAAGACATAGTGTGTAAATTGGCAGTGCTAAATGTCACAAACAGAACAGCTTCATAGTGTCCCTAACATTTATCTATATAAGACCTGAGCAGCGGAAAGCTTCCTCCAACCGCCCAATAAGTTAGTTCTACTCTGTACAGTACATACATGTACTGTGTGGATCAGAGTCTAGCAAGACTTCAACACTTAAAAATACTGAGTTTTTCACCTCATGGCAGACTGGGGTCTACAGACATCAACATTTAAAAATACTGAGTTTTTTTTACCCCATACCAGACCGGGGCAAAAATTATAGGTGGGATACAGGGTATTTTCTGATGGAATCAGCCTTTTTATGGTTCTTCCTCCCTAGTCGCCCAGTATTAAGGTGTTAAATGAGTAACAGATATAATCTCAGTGGTAGTTGCATACCTTCTCTGTGTCAAATATAATTTTCTTGTAAGCATTAATTTTTGTCTTTTGTTTCATTTTTCGGGGATAAAACAAGATTGTTTGCGTTTCATTCTTGCCGACTGCATGTAGGTCTCAGCATTTGTATAAAATGGTCCTATGAAACCATTTCAACACTTCACTTGACTTGATTCTCCAGTTGTAATTGGTCCATTCGACTTAATGTTATGATAAATAGTTCAGTTTCATTTCCTTATTTTCTCTGCTCTTTCCTGCTCTATGTTGATTTTTATTGCTGTTATATGAAACCTGATGTCATATAGGATACGTTTATCTCCATGGAAGTTTTGCCTCTAGTGCCAAATATGTCGCAAATGGCCTTAAAAATTGCCGTACAATACAGGAAAGCCGTAAATCGAAGGGGACAGAAGTTGCTGGAGATTTGGGCTCAAGAATGTACGTCTCGCATTATGAGATAGGTTAAATTTGTAGGTCGGTATAAACTGGTCTATAAGTCAACATAGAATAAGCATATATATATATATTTATTTGTCTCTATCAAAACCTGATTTTTCATTTATTTTATTTTTAATCGTCATCCCTGCGCGAGTGCGATTAATCTTGAAAAATGTACATATATTTAGGTCAATCTCTATAATGCCTTGTAAACCGCCCTGTTTAGGTCTGATGTTATAAATAATGTGTCCTCTGGCTAGGGGCAGAATGTTCACAGTGTAGTCATGCTGTCTTCAGTTAGCACTGGAGGAACATTATTTTTCCATCAGAGCAAAACACTTTACATTTATGGTTGTGTTAGTGTGACCAATTACTGTTGGAGTACATTGCCGTGATACTATGATATTTTCACATCATTAATGATGTAGCCAGGGTGGGAGCCACTAACCTTGTTAATCTAATATCTCCTAACTAGCCAGAGCATCTGACTGACCAGTGTGTGGACAATAGTGGTGTTGTGTTTGACCAGTAATGGGTAACTGGTCCATTAGCCTACATGCCCTAAATCAACTAAACTTCAACCATAAAGTATTACTTTGGAAGCTATTAAAAGGACTGGGAAATAATATCTGGGAGTCAGATGCAATTTTGCAATTAGGGATAATCATGATTTTACAGAAAACATAAATTTGTTTGTTTATATGCTAAAGTACTTCACAACTTGTAAATAAGTGACGGTGATTCATGGTTGAAATTTAAGCTGATTTACAGTAGCGTATATTTGTGGTAATTGGGTTCTTGAACCAGGGGTTTATAGAAGTCGCATCTGCAGGGCGCTTAGCTGTTAGTAGATTGAATATTCAATTTGTTTCTAAAATATTCAATATTTCAAGAAGAAAATACTAAATTTTAAAGGAAAAAAAATTCAATATTGTGCATTCGGGTTGCTAATATGTTCTTCTAATATGGCAGCCTGTAAACAACCCTGTATATGTTTGCTGTTATAAATGATACCAGATCATGTGATATTTCCCATGATTAAGGATGTACCCTTGACCTGAGCCACTAATAACCTGGTTCTAATACCTCATAACAGAGCACCTGGCTGACCAGTGTAGTGGACAATAGAGCTGTTGTGTGACCAGCTAGGGTCCCTTAAACACCAGAATACATTAACTCTATTAACCATACAGATCATCGATCCAGCCAGGTCATAAAACACAGAATTGTCTATGGGAAAATGGACGCAAATAAAACTAGGGAGGGAAAACTTTGCACTCAATGACCCCCATTTAGCTTAGCACGTGCACCGGTTAACCTGTGTTTGCTAATCATGTGGTTTCAATTGACTCTACAACATTAATGGCCATTTCCAGTGTTTCTAACCCAACTTCAAAAGATTTCTGAATTTAATTCAACAAATACACAGATATTCCATGACAATGATTCAGCCAAAAGTCAGGCATAGTGTATTGGTGGCTGCTAGTATCTGATGGTTAACAGTGTGTTTCTTTTAAAGGGGATGAAATCATAAAAATTGTGTCCAAGCTGAGAGACTGCACACAGCAGTTTCCAAAAATGCTGTCCTGAATGTGTGAAAAGCATTCATAACCTTGTGACAGCCAAATTGGTACTTCAAAAGTATGGTGGACTTTTCATGCCAATAGACTTTCGATCATAGTTAATGTTATAAGGACACAAAAGATGTGGCATGAAAAGAACCAATTTGCCTCTCAAAAGATAATGAACTCTTTCCATACAATCAGGACAGGATTTTTGTAAACTGCTGTGAACATTCTGTCTACTCAGTCACTTTAGTTTTATGTTTTCTTCCCCTTTTATTTTTGATATTTTTTGACAATTCTCACATAATTTAGGACAGATATTTGTTCCGAAACAATGTTCATGCTGAGACCCCCACGCTGAGAACCCCAAGCTGGTATGAAATACACGACCTTCAGTGTCAAGACCCAAATCACCAGTAAATACTAATCTTTGTGCCCACTCAGCCAAACGATCTTCATTATCCATTGATACTTTGTCTTGCTTGCTTCGTTGAGGGTGGCTTGTTTTAGTTGAGGGTGGCTTGTTTCAGTTGAGGGTGGCTTGCTTCAGCTGAGGTTGGTTTGTTTCAGTTGAAGATTCCTTGTTTCAGTTGAGGGTGGCTTGCTTCAGTTGAGAGTGGTTTGTTTCAATTGAGGGTGGCATGCTTCAGTTAGGTTGGTTTGTTTCAGTTGAGGGTGACTTGTTTCAGTTGATGGTTTGTTTCAGTTGAGGGTGGCATGCTTCAGTTGAGGGTGGTTTGTTTCAGTTGAGGGTGGTTTGTTTCAGTTGAGGGTGGCTTGTTTCAGTTGAGGGTAGCTTGTTTCAGTTGAGGGTGTCTCGCTTCAGTTGAGGCAGGCTTACTTCAGTTGAGGGTGGCTCCTTTTAGTTTACGGTGGCTTCCTTCAGTTGAGGGTAAATCATTTCGGTTGAGGGTGGCTTCCTTCAGTCTAGAGTGGCGTGCTTCAATTGAGGGCGGCTTACTTCAGTTGAAGGTGGCTTGCTTCAGTTGATGGTGGCTTGCTTCAGTTGATGGTGGCTTGCTTCACTTGAGAGTGGCTTTCTTCACTTGAGGGCGACTTTCTTCAAATTAGAGTGGGTCTGATAATTATGACTGCAACATTGTACAGCATGGTTTTAATATTTAGTGCTTCAAGTATTGAGCTGTGGTGATTTTTTACTCTTAATGTACACCAGGCTTGCTGCTACAGGGAGCATGGGGGAGGAGTTGCCCCCCCCCCCCCCAATCCGAGTCTACCTACACCACTTATCTATAGCATGTGTACAGTGTATATGAGTGGGTATGTTTACTGGTTAATGAGTGCATACACATTGCATACAGTTAAGACTTCATAAGTGATTGTATGAATGAAGCTGAATGAAGTGTATTTTGATCTGTGAGGATGGAGACATAAGCTGTAATTTGATCTGCCTGACTTCCTCCTTCATTAATACAGAGTGTAGAACAATAATAAGAATTGAAATACTGTCCTGTACAATACAACAATCGGAATTACTCAAAACAACAAACACCATTGTGGGTTATATCTAGGGACCGCTGGAAAATTTGGGAATTTGTTAAGGGGAGGTGGGGGGTGTCTGGTCACAATTGTCGAAAAATTTGAAAAAAGAAAATGACCCAAAATGTGAAAAATGGCTGGTCCAAAATGTGGAAAATGACAATGGCGCCCAAAATGTGGAAAATGACAATGGCGTCCAAAATGTGGAAAATGACAATGGCGCCCAAAATGTGAAAAATGACAATGATCCAAAATGTGAAAAATTGTAATGGTTCAAAATGTGAAAAATTGCAATGGTCTTAAATCTAAAAAAAAAAATGCTGATGGACTGTAACCTCCCCAGCCCCCCGGGTTCAGCAATCCTTTACATCTTATCTAAAATAAAAAAAAAAGATGGTGCCAGTGTCTGTGCTTTAATACCGAGAGATTGACAGTCTCTAGTTTGGATAGGATTCAGGGTGCATCCCTCCTGGTGGGAGCCTCTGTATCTCAGTCAGTAGATTGTTGGCCATGTAATCCAAAGCACCTGAGTTGAAATCGTGGTGGAGGCAAGTAATGTTCTCTCTCTACATCAGGGCCCGCGCCGTGGCTTAGTGGTTAGCTTGTCTGACTTCTCATCCGCCTCCCAATGTACCGTAAGGGTTCGAGCCACCTTGTTGACCACATGTATATGAGGGAGTCACATCAGGTGACTCCGGTTATAGCAGTTGGTGGTTTTTACGAGGTTTCCTCCCGGTTTTCCACCGTATTAAGTTAGGCAGAGTTAGAAGTGGAAAATCCATTGTCATATAAGTGAAATACCCTTGAGTACGACGTTAAACACCAATCAAACAAACAAACAAACTCTCTACATCAAATGTATCTATCAACTAATTTACTTGAGAGCAGGAGGAGCGCTACTTTTCTTTCTCAGGCGTTCAATACTTCTTTTTGGTGTATTGAATATACTCGCCCCAGCATGTGATCAGGATTGTGTATTGTAATTATGTAACAAAATTATGGATGTATAATTAGTTTTTACGTTAAAATATGAAGCGTGCTAGATATATAGCTTGTCAAATCAATTTACAGAATGCAAGATTATGTATTTCTGCGCACAACAATGTAGAATTAAAAAAAAAATTGAAATATACCTTAAATAGGTGTGAGACTCTTAGAGGACCGTAAATAGTCTGTTGGGGCTGGATTTAACTTCTCTTAAATGTTCCCAAATGATTTAAGTTGCTGTTTGGTAAATACATATTGAAATGAAATGTCTTTATTTCTAATTAAACGATGAAGAAAAAACTGAAAAATTCTACCCTGACATGACTATTTTAACCATCAAAACTAAAGAAAAATACTGCACAATTATTTGATTTACTCAGTTTAATGAGGGTACTCTTTCTATACCATTTCAATACCCTTTTCTTTCAAAGTTTCTACAGACTCTGGTAAACTTTGAGTGCCGGTATATCTGTAATGTTATGAATGAACGGCAGACAGCTGTGGGCTTTTACCATTGACTTCATTCATGATAACCTCGGCTTAACTTTCACATGTACTGCCCTCAATTTCAAAGTCCTTTAAACAACATACATGTACAATAAGATTTCTAATTATTCTAACGCAAAACCCCAAATATTCAGTATTTAGCAGTCCTTTCTGATTGATTGATTGGTGTTTAATGTCATTTATGATTGATTAATGTCATTTATGATTGATTGATTGGTGTTTAACGCTGTGCTCAAGGGTATTTCACTAATATCTTGATGGTGTACTCTAACAGTAAAAAGCCACACGAACACAACCATGTGAAGTGTTTTACTCTGTTGGGAAAATAATGTTCCTTTAGTGCTAAGTAAAGACAGCATCATCAGCATGACTTAGCTCGGAACATGCTGCCCCAGCCAGAGGGCAGCAGTCCTTAAAAACAACATGCAATAAGATTTCTAATTAGTCTACATGCTAAGATAGAGAGTCTGCTGTAATACTGTAATAATGGGTTTTATCAACAATTAAAATAAATGAAATTTAAAAAAAAAAATGATAACCTGGTATAAGACAGATAGATTTGTTTCAGTCAATTAATATGTGGAAAAAATGAATGAAAATTTATTTCATAATAATGATGTTTTAAGCACTTTTATGATTTGTTAAGCTGAATTTAATAATACACATATTTGTAAATAAGTGAGTTTTTATGATTCTTATTCTGTAACAACTAATTGTGAACACAGGAAGAGCCTTTTTATGTACGGGGAGGTTTATAGCAATTTTTTCCTCTGCATTTATAAAAACATATATACATGTACCTCCATCTTTATAACGGCTTCAAATGCTTGAGAACAATGTCTGAATACTGAATAGGCATTTAAACGTTGGGTCAAAAATAAATGAGAAGGTGGAATCCATATAGTCATTTGCCTTATTAGGCAATTAACTTCTGAATGCCCTTTGCCCTCTGGTAAAGGCCACTCTTTGAAATATAACATGTTGCCTTGACCACGAGAGGAACAGTCATTTTCGCACTGAGCATACCAGTAACACTTAACATGGTTCTGTTAGTGTTGCTATTTACTTTTGGAGTACATTGCTGTCATATAAGTGAAATACCCTCGAGTACAGCGTAAAACAACAATCGATCAATCAATCTAAATGCCACTTAAAGATCTTAGTGGGAATCTGCTTTCTTTTACCAAAGAGGGTGGTTTCCTGCACCCAATAGGCTGTCGTGTGGCTCATGTCATATCTTATTCAAATAATGCATAAAACCCCAATCAAGCATACAATCTCAAGTGTTCAACACTGAAATACAAACTATGTCTGCCATCTCAAAAACATTTTTTACATTCTGATTCAAATTGGCATTGAATTTATATGGATAATGTACATGTATCCCAGTATAATGAAAAAAGATGTGAAATAAGTGAAAAGCAGATAAGCGTAAAAACAATGTGTGCACTATTTGTGATATCACAATTGTAGTTAATTGTTTAAAAATGTACAAATTCCTAGAGTAATGGTTGACATTGTTAGGTGGGATAGTTTGTTGCACTATCTCCTTGTTAATCTAATTTCTGGTTGCCTTGGGGCGTGACCTGTTGCCATGACAGTGTGAAGTCTGCTGTCTTTGATGTGTTACTTTTCACACCTTTACAAATGGCTCCCCCTGGGGGCATAATTCCTGTGTTCCTTTGTTTGATACTACATGCCAGTACACAGACTAGATATATGCCCAGATTTCAGTTTTATTAAAACCGATAAAATCAGAAAATGTCTTTCATCTCTACTACAATTTAGAGATGACACTATATTTGAGGTTGAGCAGAGAGCATTGATTTGCTTTGATGTGTTACTTTGTGGGAAATCATTACTGTGTGAATAACCACAGGTGTGTTTTTCAGCTCCAATTTATCTATGTCTCACTTTGCGTTATCTACACGTATCGGTATTTGAAATTTCCTTTTTTTTTCAGACAGTACAGTATATTAACTTTTTAAAGATCCCCCGTTTTGAAACAGGAAAACACATGTGTTATATTAACTGCCAGCCAGTTGTACATATTGTTACTGCCGAATGTAGAACACAATGATTCCATATCATTTCTAGAGTTCTTAGGTTCGTACAGATTTAAAGTTTAAATATTTCTGGGAGAAAACACAAACAGCTTCACAATTTTACAAAAAGAGGAATTAAACAAATATAAATATGATTTTCATTATAATAGTTTAGTTTATATATTGAGGATAACCTGCTTGTCCAAAAGATGTGTTTTAAGATTTCACAGGTTTTTTGTCCTCTGTAAAGTAGAGTGTTATCTCAGTTCTGTCCATCTGTCTGTCTGTTAGGCTGTCCCTTTTAGTCCTTGACTTTATACACCTTCTATACTATTTATCCAATATACATGTACATATTACATAATGACATCAGTAGCCCTGTGTAGCCATTTTCTAAAGTTGTGTGGATGTTGCATGTTTGAGAACAGAACATTATACAAATATTGCATGTTTGAGAATGGAACATCATGATTTTCAGCTCGAGACATTGATGAAGCGCCAGTTTAACATCATTGGTCGCGAGCTGACAAATCATGATGTTCCTTTCTCAAACATGCAATACTTGTTTTGTTTTACCGAATGTAGACCTACTTTGAATATTGATTGTCTTGTATTTTGTCATTGTTTGTTGCCAGTGGCGTCAGTGTGGTTTCCTTCGCCCATTGGGCTGGCACGCCGTCATGCAAGTGAAATAACCATAAGTACGGCGTAAAACCCCAATCAAACAAACAAACATGCAATACTTGTTTTGTTATAGTGAATGTTCTCTTGCCAAGGTTAGAATTTTTGATATTAGAGCATTTTGTTCCATGATTTGTGTGGATCGCCATAGTTTCCTGTACATACTGTGAAACACACTGTTCCATCAAAACAAATGAGAGATATATGTAACTTAGACGGGGAGCAAAATAAATGCCATGTCTTATCCTCCAGCATACAACATTATATACCAGTACATAATTAATACATTAATTAATTAATTAATAAAGCTGATTTCCTATCTGTTTCAGATTCATCCCCTGGGTCTGTGCAATCATAATGACGAGGACCACCTGTATGAGTATGGCTGGGTGGGCGTGGTCAAACTGGAGGAGCCACACCTACAACCTGACCCATGTATGTCCGTCTATCAAAAGGTAAGAATGACTTTAATATCGTTCATGTTGCGAGACTGTGGAAACTGAAAGTATGTTCTTGCCCCCTGGGATTGTTAGCCCCACCGGGAAACCAGGACATTTTATATGGGGTCACTTCAATGTCAGGGGCCTCCTTACTCCAGCATATTCTATTACCATGCTATTTGTGGTGTGGCCGTGGTTCTTAAAATATATTAGGACCTCTGCATGAAAATTCTTTTTGTCAATTTTTATATTTCAAATCCACCACTGCAATTGCAACCTAAATATTGACAAGAATTAGTGAAACATTTTAAATACAGAGCAGTGGTAATTCTGTGGGTCATTACTCCCATGTACCGACCTTTCATGTGCAAGATGTGTGCTCTTGTAGAATCAGAAAAACTAGGATAAGAGCACAGTCATGGCAAATTGCAGAGCGCAACTTCTTTTCTCGCATGTCATCAATGGCATATGAGTGCAATAGCAATAACTATAAGTTAATTTCTTACAAACCCAAAGTACGAAATTAAATATTTTTCCTTTAAAATTGAATATTTTTCCTTTAAATTAAATATTTTTCCTTCAAAATTTTATATTTTTGGGCCAGATTGAATATTTTATTCAATCTTTGGGCAACTTGTTTCAGGGCAGCTAGCGATATGTAGACTTCTATAACCCCCTGCGGTGTAAAACCCAAATCAAACTAAAAGTATTTCCGATATGAATTAGCAGAAAGTTTAGCCTAATGCATATTGTATCAATGTAATTAAATCCCTCCTGAATTATTAATAAGATTAAGCGGCTGTACTGCAGAGTTCTCTGAATACTCTGAACACCATTAGGACCTACAGTTGATCAGGCTGATGTATTTTGACAGATCTGTCAGAAGGAATTCTGATATCAGTTAATCTGGTGAGAGTGAGGTCATGTAAAACAAGCCACTTCACACCGCTCCAGGACTATATTTATCTTATGTAACCGTGTGGTGTGTCGCTTTACAAACGACATCATCACTTCATGGGTTTTTGTGTATTAGATTTCAAGGACATTGAAAAACAGGGAAATTTCAGTGCAGCTGGAATCCTGTTTTCTCGACAAAAATTTGTGAAAAAGCCTCATATTCTTCCTGGATATAACCGCTACTTTGAAAATTTGGGCAAACCTTTTTGATATGTACCTTGCGTAATACTTGATGTCCCACACTATGAAACAGTTGTTTCAGCCAATCAAGCAAAATTAAAAAGAAATTCTGTTAAAATGCCAACATATGCAAATGTATCTTTTTAAAAAAATTTTAAGCTGTGAATTTAGGGATTCATAGAAGTCAAAAATTGAAAACTGAATATATTTTTGTTTTTGATAATAAACAAATCGGGATACGATTTTAAAACTCACACCATCTGTTTATGCCATTCATTTTGAGTACAATTATTTTAGTCTTTGACATACATTTTTTAACTGAAAGTATTTAGTTTCCAGCTGTTAAATTTAGTTTTAACTCAATTTTACGAGCAGAATAATGGTTCATAAAATGGAGGTGTATGAATTCCTGGTATTAAACTTCTTCCTGGATTAATTTATATTG
Source organism: Cryptochiton stelleri (assembly GCA_031471745.1). Taxonomy (NCBI): domain Eukaryota; kingdom Metazoa; phylum Mollusca; class Polyplacophora; order Chitonida; family Mopaliidae; genus Cryptochiton; species Cryptochiton stelleri. Next base: position 11,401 of record JAUELC010117365.1, read on the forward strand.
GGGGGCGGTTGGAGGGAGCTTCCTGTTGCCCTGGTGTTCTCAGAGATAAGGGGCACAACAAAGTTAATTTGTGTGTGGCGTTTAGCACTGAGAATTTGTACAATTTGTCCTATCGGAACATGTATTATGTACTGTGTTTGTCTTGTATCTTGTCATTGTTTGTTGCCAGGGACGTCGAGGGTGGTTTCCTTCACCCATCGGGCTGGCACGCCGT
>JAUELC010117476.1:0-18397 GCA_031471745.1 Cryptochiton stelleri
AAATGACATTTTTTTATTGAACATCGCGGCACAGAGAAAAAAATGAACTGACCGTGACTTACGCCAAAGAACCTTGAAGACTAGCTTGTTGTTTTAACCGATCATGATGTTTGGTAGTTTATTGATGTAGAATACTACATTGGTGATCTGCTCTACATACCACTTCGTGACTGGGCGTTGTCGTTGACCCCATGTCATCGGGTCGTGGGTGGTGAAGGTGGGGTGGTCTTGTAGGAGATTGTTCAGTGTCGCTATGTTTTGAACCAAGACAACCTGCTACAAGACCACCCCATCTTCACCTCCCACGACCCGGTGATATGGGGTGAACGCCAACACCATCGATCGGTGGGTCTTCAAAGAGGGACATGAACTCGAGCTCGGTGTAATGCATAGTACAAACAACACTACCCACACACAAGGCACACAACCACACACGCCACACACACACACATCACACACACCTCACACACTACACACGCCACACACGCCACACATACCACACACACACCACACACGCCACACACACCACACACGCCACACACACACACATCACACACACCTCACACACTACACACGCCACACACACCACACACGCCATACATACCACACACGCCACACACATCCTGGTCTTTTGAGTAGAAATTTTTAAGAGGAGATTTGCAGGTGAAAAACAATGTCTTATCAGCAAAAAGTTGAAGCCTCTTAGGGACATCTCGTAAGGCATCAAAATCCACACGTGTGTACATGTATGTAATCTCCTCATTAGGAATGTGCCCGCATCCTATTCTTAAGAGGAGAATTTGGTGTGAAAAAAAAAGCCGTATGAGCCAAGCTGCATCCTCTTAGGGACATCTTGTAAAGCATTTGTGTATGTTTACAATCTCCTCATTAGAAATTTAACTCCTAAGTCCCTCTTTTTCACATGCCTAACTCCTCCTAAGGATTTACAAGATGTGGGTGTCGTTCCTCGTCAAAGAAAATAAGTGTGCATAAAGCAGCCCTCAAGTCCCAGTTTTTCATGTTTATATAGGAATCCTCTTAAGGACCCACAAGCTGAGTTTGCTTCTCCTCGTATGGTTCATAAGCATTAATAAGGCTCTGGCTTCCCCAGCGAAAATAAACTGTGTGCCTTTTTAAGGGGGGAGGGGGGGGGGGGGGGTGCATTTAAAGCTGGACAAATCTACTACTAATGAGAAGTCAAACAAGTGTTAAAGTGAGAAAGTACTGAAGTGACCCCTGTCCTTCCATTGGAAGTTTTTTTACAAGTACCCAGCCATGTATATTATATTGTATTATTTTACAATAGCGCACATTTCCAATACGTCAACTGTTATATAAAACAAACGTATACATTGAGCATTTTTTAGATAGAGCTCGGAATATGACAGGAGGTAGAGTGGAGACAAAGGATGGAAAGACCGAAGACTGTTACATAAATAGTATCTTGGCAGTGGAGTGTAGTCCCATTATGTTAGCTGTTAAATAAGACGAGCCTGGGGTTGATACATTGAATACTTTTTTTGAAATGGCTTGGAATATGACAGTGTGTATGAGTGGAGGCAAAGGACAGACCGATTGATGGACAGACAGACTTCCTAATATGTCACAAGAATAACGCCATGACAGTACCGTCCAAATATGCCAGCTGTTCGATAAAATAAATTGCAAATCCATACAATGGGTACTTTTTTAGATAGAGCTCAGAATGACTGGAGACCGACAGATGCCTGATGGACAGACAGCATCTATTTTAATATACCCCCGCAATATCTTTTGTAATATTAACAAATTTTGAACAAAATAATAACATTTTTATATGGAACAAACTTTTGTTTATTTTCTCAAAGGATGGCTTGTTTTCTATCGAACATAACATACAGACAAAATTCAAACATCAGCCATATTTTTTTTGCGAAACTTTGTTAAATATCTATGGTAAGAACAGAAAAAAGGGAAGTTTGAAGTAACATATAATATCTATTTATGGGTGATGGCCACATTGGTTTGCAGAATTAAAGTGAAATGCAATTCCATCTGTTTCCTAACCAGAGAAAACTATTTTCCAAGTTTAACAAAAAATATGAATTGTTCTCAAGTCTTGCGTTAACAACACTAACAGATATAAATATTGCCAAATTATACGATGGTGTCCACTTTGTTTTAAGAAATTTGGTGATCACTTCATCTTGAGAAGAGGCCACAGTACAAGTTTTAAGTAAATTGGAGAATTTCTTCTTAAATGATCATGTTTACAGCACATAGGCGTCAATTTTGTAAAATTATACAATGTCATCCTTTTGTTTAACAGAAATTTGTGAAAAAAGTTATCGAGCTCTCAATGTAAACATACATGGATATTGTAATGGCAAGCATTTTGCTTTAGAGAATTTGGTGAAATGCAATCCCATCCTGTGTCTTTAATAGAAGGAAGCTACGGTACAAGTTATTCACTAAGTTTATTCTCAAATTACCATGTTCACAACACATAGACGTGAATATTGCCTTAATAGAATGAGGCTATATTTCAAGTTTCAAGTTAATCTGCGAATTTGTTATAGATTTATTGTGTCCACAACATATACAGACATGAATATTTTAAAATGCAGTAGAAGCCATTTGGTTTTACGGAATTTGGTGAAATGCAATCGCATCACATACGAACATTTGCGACGGAAGGACACAAAGAAGCATTTCTAAATCCCCCCTCCCCCACCCTACTATAGTAGCAGTGGACAAAAAGAAATTCTTTGTCCCTTAAGCCACATGTAGTGAAGGACTCTACAGCTAGTCGTGAGTAAACAATGTGACCCTTATCTGTTAATGCTATTTGCGGTATGATTAAATTAACACCACAAGAGGACTTCCAAGATTCTAAACAAAATGTTATATTGGGATTCATTTGGTTTTTTAATGGTATAAATAGACCAAAATGTCAAAAATGTTTTGCAAATAGACTTTTGTTTGTAACTCTTATTTTTGTAAGATGGTAAATAAAAACAACAAAGAGTTGTTTAGATAGTGGCTTAAAGCTTGCATGTGCCAAATTTCAAAGACTTCCTGCAAATATTTTACAAGAAATAAACAATTTTATCTTAAAAACCAAGAAAAATTAAGGCGAAGAAAACATCCTAAACATATGTAAATGATTGAACTACCGATTGTTTGTAGATAACTTTCAATAAATTTTATAAACCTGTCTTTTTTTAAATTGAACGAATAGGCAAAATAGAATTTTGTCTTTAAGACATTTTTAACTCGAAAATTTGAGTGACTTCTGCATCACTAATTCCATTCACACCTTTGTTAATGGCTATGCATATGATTGACTGGTGTTTTGCACCGTGCTTAAGGGTATTTCATTTATATGACAGCGGTGTATTCTAACAATAATTGACACTAGCACAACCAAGATGTGAAGTGTTTCCATAATGTTGGAAAGTAAATTTTCCTCCAGTGACAGTATTGCTACTCTTCAAACAAATTGCCCGTAACCAGAGGGAGCTATCAGTACGTCCTACTGGGGGCATCAGTAGTTTGTTAAAATGTGTATTCTAGCACCCAGACTAAATACACAACCTTTGTTCTCCAGGTCTACTGTTCAGTTCAAATATGTACCCACATGAATCCCGCAATTAATGTTGGCATTTTGCTAATTAGATTGTGATTATCGCAAGTTCAGGGGAGATTACCACCTTAATCCCTTCCGCCTGCCAATACACATAATCTTCGAGGCAACCATTGTACAATTTAAATCTAAAAAAAAGATTTCACCCATGACTAGCTGTACAGTCCTTGTGTGTTTATTTTTTTCTTTGTGTTAGGAAAGTGCGTTTAGTTTAGTTTTTAGTTTTTTCGCTGCATCATGGAATGAAGTTTATCTTTAACTCTTCGCCATGGCATTCGTTCTAATGCAGTTCCTTACTTCATCTGTATAATGTTGTCTTTTCCTGGTAGTTTTTTTTAATCAGGAACACTTTAAATAGAGTTGTACAGACTTCTGTTTCATCAGTAGACCACTTCTGGCGCGCTGAAGTAAAAATAGAAAGTTGTTGAATTAGTCACTTGCATGTACATGTACCCAATTGATCTTAATATTGATCAAAGACCTAACAGAGGTATTGAGTGGGCAAATATGTTTAGACCATGCCCAATTGATTGATTGGGGTTAAGGGTATTTCACTTATATGACGGCGGTGTATTCCAACTAAATGGACACCAACACAACCATAAAATGTGAAGTGTTTTCATAATGTTGGAAAATTAATTTTCCTCCAGTGCTAAGTAAAGACAGCTTTGCTACTCTTCAAACAAACTGCCCCTAGCCAGAGGCTCATGCTCAATTGTATTTCACAACAGAGTACCAACAGAAAACAGCAACATATCCCAGCAGAACCATGATTAAACTTTTTGACTAAACTTTTACACCATATTCAAGACTCTTTCACTCAGTGACTGCATGCCCACCACACTTGTTGCAAAGTGTGCAGATTTACAGTGAAGGATGACACAAACAGATAGACAGGTTGTTGTCCCTTAGCTCTGAGTGCACCAGGGCCACATGAATATTGCTCAACTGGCCCAGGCCCCGTAATGCAAAGTGTAATAAACACCTCTGTTTTAAAAATATTATTCCTTTACAGCTGACTGCAAAGGCCCAAGGACACAGTTCAAACTTCACTTTCCTCAGTTTATGACAGACAGTTGGTTCAAAAGCACATATTGTAAAACAGTGTTTGTATAACACTTAATTCATGTATTTGTTTGGCTGTGTGATTAATTGACCCCGCATGGGTTAAGTCATTGAAATGCTTAGAACAATAGTTACTTGTATATAAGTTGAAAAGAAGCAAATTATAATTTTGTTAATAAGTTAAAGCTATGTTTTCAACAGTGTGGGCAAATACATTCTGATGAAAGAAAGTAAGGATAGGGATGTCTAAAAGTAGAGCTTCTGATTAACTAAGTCACTGGTAATTATATCATAATATAAACTACTCTTAGACAGGGACACTCAAATACTATTATCGAAGCAGCTCACCCTTTCCATCCTTCCCTTTTGACTGGACAATTTTTCTTTTCTTGATTGGAAAAACATTATCATCATCAGTATCTCCTGATGGCAGCCACTCTGTTAAACATACAGTTAATGATGGTACATGAATAGATAGAGTTTATCTTTGAAATGAGGAATAAGATTATTAATATTAACAGAAGAACAGAACAAACTTGAATGAGTTTGTAGGCCATCCATACATCTAAAACGGCATATTTTCCATTAGTGTGCTCTATTTATAATTAAACCATATTAAAGCAGTTTCAAATATTATTTGTTTTAAATCAATACACCCACATTTAATTATATCAAGTAGTTATGTGATTGGTGTTTCATACCACTCTCAAGATTACTTTCTGTTAGGGAAAAGATAAAATCGATTGAAAGGCTTAGAAGAAACACACCCGTCGCAGAGTTGAAACCACAACAATTCACTTCTTAATCTCAGGACATCGTTATTTCTCATTCTTATTGAAATTCAACTTAATAATAAACAATGGATACCAAATTAAACACTATTCTCCACATTGAACTGTGCATTAACAGTCCTCTCTATATCTTATGGAAAACTTGAGGGAACACTTTGAACTACAGGACAGAATATGAAACGCACAGGTGTGAAACTAAGAACACTTCCAATAAAAATGTCTGTTTAGTTGGTGTTACCTATGGACATTGTGATTGACTTAACTTACCATCATCTTCCACATCCTCCTCCTTTTCACCCTCTGTAGTGTTGGACAGTATTATGGAATCTACAACAATAGAAGCAGAAACAAATGTATCAGTTAATAATTGTTTGTGGTAATAGTAGTTAATGACAGAAAGATTTATTAATACTTAATACTACACAATAATAGCTAAAGGTTATAACTGATCGAAAACCGTTATAAGTAAAATATTCAAGTTTGCAAATAAACCGAACACCAAAAACAATAAAAGAAAAAGTTAATCTTCGAGTACTGTTTTGGATGGCCATGTTTGCTGATTATTTATTTATAAACTAACACAGATTTGGGATGTTGTTTAGCCTGGTATTGAGTGTTGATATATTATATGCCACCTTTCTTAATATTGTTAATAGGCACAGTATAGACAACCTGGCTAAATTTATATAGCAGCGTATTGACCGTATTAAGTAGTCGTGAGCCAGGATTTGTGTGATTTCTTTTTGATGAACAGCACTTTGCTCAGTATAGTGTATTAGGTTGTGCATTTCTATCTGTGATACCTAATGAGAAGAGCTCTGAAGTTTCACTCTTAAACTCAAGAGAACACCTAAGTCACATGACATATGACGTCATACTTTCAGAGGCCTCATCCCCTTGTAACAAGGTGCAAAATATCAGGTCTAAGGAGTTTATAGTTTTTGAGAAATTAGCCAAACACCCAACAGTGAAATAATTATAATAAGAAATTCAATAATCTCTATAGGCATAGGACCAGTTGGTCTGTGTACCTAATAACAATAATGATACCAATTTCAATAGGTTTCAAGTTAAAGTCTGGAAACCTAATAATCACTTTAATTATTACAATAACATCATCAGGCCTTTGGGTAAGATATGCATCCACAAAAAAAATCATACTGAAGACTCTAAACCATATTGTCTTTAAGAAATCTATGCAAAGGATTGTGTTTACCTTCAATTTCAATGTCATTGAGATTTTTCCCCTGAAATTTTGACACTTCTCCGCGGTCAGCAAGAATTAATAGCTTTGCAAGTTTAGCCTTCTCAATTGTTGAAGACATTACTTGGTAATGACTTTTATGGATGTTTATAGTATGCCCCAGATGCTTAGTGATCCAACCTAGTTCGTTTGTACTTATATCCAACACCTACAAAATAACAAGTCAAACATTTTGTTTATTTTCTCAACAAAACACAGTAATCTAAAACCTAAATAAAAACTATAACACCCTGTATCAGACAATTTCAAGACAACAGAACAAAATCAGGCTGATAGAAAGCTCTGATTTCAAAATGTGCTGTACAAGGCTAAGTTTCTCAAAGTATCTTTCAATGGATTGAATCCTTCATTTGTAGAATTAATGAGCCATTCTAACTAAAGACTTTTAAAATATAGCTCCAATGTACTGATGGAAGACTATGTCTTTTGTGCAAACAAACAAAAGAGGGGTTGTATTTTCTCCACCTACAAAACTGATACCAATAACAATTTCATTTCATTTCTACTATAGTGGGGCGGCCTAGCTTAATATATTGGAACAATTGTTAAATTTGTGAAAAAGCACCAAATTGACAGAAGTGTTGATATTGGACTTAAAACTGGATATTGGGACCTCACAAACTAGCATCCTGAGAGGAGTGGGAAAATGAACAAGGATTAGCTATGAAGCCCCACTATAATACTCAATACGTAAGTATCGGTTTTAGCAGCGAAGTATAGCCACCCGATGCTTCCAAGTCACAGGAATTTAATCCCTGTTATGGATTGCTTTTAAGTACAATGTGAAAACATAAACATCTTATACATACCTGTGTGGTTGTAGCAACATACTTTCTCAAAGATGTTGCTTTGATAAGATTTGGACATTTAACATTACACTTGGTGGTGATTTTGTTTAGAGAGTCGTAAGCTCGGACAACTCCTCTTCCTGAAAATAAATAAAAAGGTAAATGTCAGCTGATGACTGATATGTGCAGGCCTGTGCTGTTGAAGAGAATGGAACGAACAGACTTCCCATGGTTATGCAAACTTATTTTAGGAGGGCCGATTTATAGGTTTCCCAATTTGTTTGCAGTGTTCATCTAAATTTACATTTTGCTTCTGATTTTGACAAATGTTATTAATCTGATGATCAATGAAGTTTGTTTTATAAAGAAATTTTGCTTTTTTTTCTCAAAAATGCTCATTTATTTATTCAAATAAATCAGTAAACCGGCCTTCTGATAGGAGGCGAGTGATCTGTGCTAAAGCGTAGGACAGCAGGTCTAAGTAAAGCAGCGGCATATGCAAATGTTTGGTTATCTCACAAAATTTTAGAGGACCGATTTTAAGGTTTGGATTGGATTGGAATATGCCAACCCTAGACATATAGAGTTTAAGGTCATATTGTTTTATTTACGTAATTAAACCAAATAAGCCTTTTACGATTACGCAAACAGATGTTCAATAATTCATAATCAAATTCAGTCTTTTAGAACATTTATTTATTTTACACATTTGGATATTTTGCTGGTCTAGGACAATATATATTTGTACAGCTTTTGTAGAACATACATACAACATTCATGGTACATTGCAAAATTGAACTGACCTAAATTGGCGAAGAGGAATGGGTTGGTTAGTACTTCGGGAGTTGCTCTAACAGTATCATCGGCTATCAGAGTTAGGACTTTCTTACAGTCAGCTGGTATAAGAACAGGCACTTTGGACCCGCGCTTGCCCCGTATATACATTATGTCCTGAGTTCGGCAGAGTTCCACTTCAAAAGGTGTCAAGTGGTATTTAAAGTCTTCCAAGTCAACATCAAGTGGTCGATCTGTGTAGGCCTTCACCCTTCAAAATAAACAGAATGCATAGATACATTTTGAATTGTTTATCAATAAGTTTTACTTTATCACAATGTGGAACAGTGGAATGGTGAAGGGAATCGAAAATTGTCCATAAGTAAAAGTCAGTTTTTATATGATGCTGGTGAACAGCTAAGTTGAGTTAACTACATGTGTATATATTGGCCAGAAAAAAAGTGAGTGACTGACTTTAGTACATTTAGACTAGATTTTTTTTTTACATACATGATACATGGCATATATATGTATAATGCCACCAATTTAAACACAATGTTAAAAGTATTTTTGTATCAGTGCCAATTAAGAAACTTTACTTCCATGATAATGAAACTATATGTACACTTGAAGTGAATTTGGGCTCGCTTTCCTAATTAACAAGCACCTTTCCATGTTAAGAAGACTTTCAATATTTTAAATACTTTCGAATGAATAATATAATGCAACTGAAACTACATACATGTACAACATGGTGAAATATAAATGTAAGAAAACTTGCAATGAATGATTCAAAAAAAGTTTTAGACTATTTCAGTCATGATGAGATTTAACGGTATAAATTAGAACAATTTGAACTCACGTGATTGCTTCCAGCTCACCAGGCCTTCTCTTGTTATAGGTCATCAATCTGGACTGTACCAGCTCAACAGCATGTCGGAAGCTTTCCTTGGATTCTATGCACTGTATCTTACCAATATTATTCTTAAGATAATCCGACAACACCTTGAGATCATTACCATTTGGTAGGGATATTACTTTGGAGAATTTTCTTTCATCCATGGTGGAAAGAGCTAATGCGCTCCTGCCATTGCTTCTTCATAAGCTTGTTGAGCAGCTTAGCAGTCTGCACAGTTTCAACATCGTCTTCTGATAAAGCTTTACTTTCTTTGATGTCACACAATTTGTGAAGATCATGGCCTGTCTTTAAAGCTGTAGATGGATGGTCTAAAGTGTGTTCGGTTCCTCCAGCTAGAGCTACTATTGCTTTTATTATAGTCTCGAACATTGGTGGGCACAAAAAATCTGACAGTCATTTTATCTGGATTTCTCCTCCTCAGCTCAAGCAATAGTTTTCCTGCTGCTCGCATACGAGTACTAGTGTAGTTACCTCTTCGAAGTTTATTTTTGATACACTTTCGCATCCATGTATTCCCCAGTTCTATAATTAATGGATCTGCTTTTGCAGCCCTTGTAATGGCGTAATCTTTTATGCTAGATAGAACTTCATTGTGAAGAATGTCCAGGGCACCTTCATGTTGACCTAAAAGTATTTCGCTTTTAATTTTTAAACTCCCCTTTGTATCTTTACTTTCATCTTTGTTGACAGCACATTTATACCTGTGTTTACCTTGGTCCCTAACCCAACCAAAGCAATATGGGCATGGTCCAAAACTTGATACATAATATTTTCCGTTTGATTCTGGACGCCTCAAAGGAATTAACTCCCCTTTCTTTGCCTTCAAGCATTTAAGGTTGTGTTCATGATTGCCCTTATTACGGACAACCAAAAGAGTCTCCTGTCTAAGAATTTGTTTTTTCTTTGCCTCTTCTTTACCATCTCCTTTTTGGGTTTCAGGGAAAGCAGTTGTTTTACTTCTGTCTCATGTCTATGTTTAGATTCTAGATGTTCAACAGGTTTACAAAAGAGTTTACAACAATACAGACAAGCATGTTTATTGTTAAACACTCTGTCATGTTTTTTTAGTTGACCCTGTTTCCCAAATTTAGTTTTCTTAACGGAAGAAAAGTACACTTCCTTTTCGTCTTGAAAATAAATCTTGTCACTAGATGCGTCTTCTGTTTGTAATCCTAGTTGAGACAAGACTGGAAATACTTCAGATACATCACTGTTTTCATCACAAGAATCAATTACTGTCTCATCTTCTTCCATAAAGACATTAGGGGGATGCAGTTCTGTTTGTACTAATTCATCAAAACTTGGTGATGGTTCTTTAGAGAAATCATGGAGAGCTAGTTCTATTTCGACAGGTAGTTTTTGGGTTGTCTAATTCCTGAGGTTCACAAATAGATGGAGAACATATTTTATCGCTCTGGGAATGCTGTTCTGTTTGTACTAACTCATCAAAACTTGGTGATGGTTCTTTGGAGAAATCATGGAGAGCTGGTTCTATTTCGACAGGTAGTTTTGGGATGTCTAATTCCTGAGGTTCCCAAATAGATGGAGAACATATTGTATCGCTCTGGGAATGCTGTTCTGTTTGTATTAACTCATCAAAACTTGGTGATTGTTCTTTGGAGAAATCATGGAGAGCTAGTTCTATTTCGACAGGTAGTTTTGGGTTGTCTAATTCCTGAGGTTCACAAATAGATGGAGAACATATTTTATCGCTCTGGGAATGCTGTTTTGTTTGTACTAACTCATCAAAACTTGGTGATGGTTCTTTAGAGAAATCATGGAGAGCTAGTTCTATTTCGACAGGTAGTTTTGGGTTGCCTAATTTCTGAGGTTCACAAATAGATGGAGAACATATTTGATCGCTCTGGGAATGCTGTTCTGTTTGTACTAATTCATCAAAACTTGGTGATGGTTCTTGTCTAAGATCTGTATGAGCTAGTTCTATTTCGGAGGACAGTTTGGAGTTGCCGAATTCCTGACATGTCTGATGTTCACAAGTTTTTGATAAACAACTCTCAACAATCTTGACATCATTTCTGTACTTTTGAAGAAGTTGGTTTAGTTTTCGAGTTTTCTTCAACTTTTCTGAAAGAGTAAAGGCAATGAGTCCAGTAAATTGAGATGTTTTAATTTAATGCAATAAAACATTTAATGTTTTTAGGAAATTAATTTACTCGTTTACAAGCTCTATCCAGCCACAGAACCATAGGCTCAGCAACACCAAATGACTTGCACACCCAATGGATCTGTTAGTGACTTTGGGGTACGCAATTTGAATAATCATGAAACTTCTTGCACTTAGGGAAATCTAATTATCGGACAGTCTCATTGGGGTGGGAGAAAATAACTTGTCTGACCAAAATTGTGAACAATTGAAGTCGGGCAGTAGAATTTGTTTGTTTGGTTGATTGGGGTTTAACGTCATACTCAAGGGTATTTCACTTATATGACGGCGTGCCAGCCCAATGGGTGAAGGAAATCACCCTCGACAGTACTGGCAACAAACAAAGACAAGACGGGACATATACAGGACAACAACAGGACGCAATACAGACACCACAAACAGATCGGCTTCCTGTTCCCCTTTAGCTCTGAGAGCACCAGGGCAACACGAAGCTCCCTCCAACCACCCGCCGGACAGTAGGAAGATCTGAAGGACCATGAAAGTCTGTGGTGTGATGACTGTTAGCATAGGTTAACAGGATTAACCAGCAGGAGGCCGAGAGCAAGCCAGTCTTGCGACGACTGCTCATTATCAAAGGGCGGAGTAGGAGGACTTTAGAAGTCAAACACTTGATTCGGGATATATGAGGAAATATTCTTTTATGTCAGATTTATCCTTACATTTTACACTAAAAGAAGAAAGTTTCACCAAAATGAAAGAAAAGCGCATCATAATCTATTTTTGCACCTTTGAGTTACATGTTTCAGGTTACTTAACTCCGTCACTGCTAGCCAGTAAAATATTCATAGGAAACCACCCTCAAATTCCCTGGCAGCAAATAATGACCAGATATCGGACATAACAGGTGGTGCAATAAGGAACAATGTGCAATATTACAATGTGCAAGCCACAACAGATTGCCTTCTTTTTGCTCCATAGATCTCCTCATAATCCTTCTTAAAATACATAAAGCTGTTGAATATAGTGAAAATCTTTATAATTACCATTTATGTCCTGCAACATAACGGATGAGTAATAATTAAATCAAGCACATGCAACAAATGCAATTATGTAAACTTTAAATGTTTAGTAAATTTTTGTAAATGGAAAATGTCTGAAATAAAGAATTATTATTATTATTAATAGAGCGTAAACAGACCTGCCTACCCTAGAAGAAATTTATGTGTCAAAAAAATGTTTTCTACGAGTATTTTCTTACCATTTTGTGTATTTTTGTGATACACCATAGCACAGAATATTCATTTCTGTGTGTATTTTGATGGCCCATTGGTGTATTTACATAAATTTAGACATAAAATCACCTCAAATTCATCCATAAATTTAATATTTCGCAAGCTATTCAAATACTTCGAAATTGTGTCTGAGAAGCAGAAGATGAATTTTTCAGTTAGAAAGCCACAACAGTTGTCAGAAAACATAAATTTGTTGGATTATATGCTGTAATATTGTTACAAGCAAAAAAAAGTTAGGATTTGTCATGGACAAAATTTGAGGTGAATTAGGGTCAATTATTTTAAATACACCGGGTAGACAGGTCTGCATAAAATGGAGAAAAGTATTAACAAAATTAATGGAACAGGAATCTTAGTATTCAGTGAACTCTGAACTTTTTTTAAACATGTCCCCTAGTACAGTTACCTTCCCCTTTCTTGGCTTGGATGATGAAGTCTATTTGTAGGATTTGATTTTTATTTGATTTTTTTTCTTATATCAACACTGCAGAGAAATATATATACACATAGCTAGTTATCATTTCTTTTTAAGAACAGCCTATGCTAGAAAAGGTAGCGATCACAATCAAATCTTGCTTAACATTAATTACTGTGGTCATGCAGGTTTTGTAAATACACATTTATTACAATAAACATGCTTAAATTTTATAGGAGTTGGACCCTTCAGTCATGTCAGTCTGAACAACATTTATTGCACAATAGCATTACTGATTACGACACATGTCCTTTTCAAGTTGTTAAGTATTTAAAGGGAAGATTGTTTTTGTAATCCTATGCTAGTGTTTCTTATTACATTTTTGCGGTGCTGTTTGATAAAAGCATTTGTCTTTATTTATGACGTTGCTTATTGCCGGAGGTCAAGAGCTGTGATGTCGTTTCCGGCCAAAGTTAACAAAACTGATGTTTTCGACAGTACCCTGGTAGAAAACGGTTTGGTTTGTTTGTTTGTTTGCTTCTCAATGTAAGAGCACTCGCTACCACTAAGCCACGACCGTGGGCTGTTTACTATTATGAAGACAAGTACATTAAAAGTTGTAAATCACACCACAACCATATTCTGCAGTGGTTAAAACACATATCACAAGATTGCTCAATTTTCATCATGAGTCGGTTCCGGATAACAGGCCTTATTTTTTGTATATTTTGAGTAGCAGATCTACTGTAACTAGGTTATGCTAAACATGCTTCCATGTTGTCTTTACAGAGAGTCAGTTTTCAATGTGTAAGTAATGCACGCATATTTCCAACATTGAATTCTACCAGATGTTCAGCTAAACAGGCATGTTCTGTTTTTTTTATTTATTAAGATTAGATAATTCCCAACCTGAGGGATGTGACCATCTAGAAGTCAAATGTATTTTTTATTACCTACACATTGGGACAAACCTCAAAAGCCTTGGTGCAGTTCATTGGAACGTAAGGCCTATATTTAACTTCTGAAATGTACACCCTTGTTGTGCTACTTCAAATTGCCTTGTGTTTTGCATATCAACAGTTTCTCTTCAGGCAGGGTTATAAATTGTTTTTGACTTCAAAGAATCCAAACCCCAGGAAGGCCTGGGTTGACAGCTGACCACCACATTGTCTTTGTTTGGTTCAAGCCATGTCAATCATAATTTTATTGTAGTGCCACTCCTTCAGTCTGTTAATTGATTCTGCACAATTCCACAGCCTGGGTGTGGGTTCACTTAATAGGTCAAATAATACTTCATGGTCAATATAAAATAAAATAGAGCTAACAGAACGCTTCATTCACTTACACATTTTAAAAACATTCTGCACTGCATATTTTTGACATCACTTTTATTGTCAGTTTGATACCACAGTTTGATCCCATCAAAATACATTCTTTTTTTCATCTTTTTTCCTTTTGCTGCTAAAGTGAGGGTTGCATTATTATAATGATATGAAGTTGTTATTTTTGTAAGCTGATAGACTTTAAACTTGAAAGCCATGTAACCGGTCCGTTCGGTTACAACCTCTAGTTATCCCTAAATCTGTTTGTTTCATTGGAGTTAGAAATTCTATGTAAATATTATATAAATCTCTCAAATGTTTTTATATATAATTTGGGTACAAGTATGTCGTAAGTTTTATCTCGGCTTTGCTACTATTACTATCACACAACCTTGATAAATAGTATGACTGCATACTTCAAAACCGATTTGTTGTGGTACAATAATAAACAAATAACTAAGACAGAGGAGAGTGTTTAAGCCCTCTCCTTGGTCAGCTATGGAGGGTTATCAATATTGTCATACTTAAATTTGCATACAAGTAACAAAACTAATGATAAAGGCAACAAAGGCATCACTGTCCTCATTCATATCTTAGGCTAGCAGAAAGAATGACCTCTTTCAGGACAGTGAAAGGCGTAACTATCCACATACCTGTCTTCCTCCTCAAAGAAAGAAACTTCTACTAAAGTCGGCTGGAGTGTGGAAACAATCCCCGGCCACCAGCATCCGTCAATTTTGGCAAAAACATACCACCCAACAGTTAGTTTTGGAAACCACAATGCCATCCTAACAAATGCAGTGGAATGCCTGAAACAAAATATATAGACCTGTGCTGTAACATTTAATAAATTCATATGGTAACCTATACTAGTACACCTGTGGTCAGTGCGACTGGCTGCATTCACTTCGTGTCAACTGAACTGTCTGCCATAATGCAAAACTGCCCGTCACAAATCCTTATTTTGAGGAATCAAATTACCGTATTTTTTGAACGGTAAAATTCAGAACTTGTAAGCTTACCTGTCATTTCGCCCATTTTAAAAAAACCTAGACAAGTCTCTAGCTAAGACTTTGCCTGGCAGGGACGAGAAGGTCAACAATTTGATTTGTTTGTTTGATTGGGGTTTAACGTCATACTCAAGGGTATTTCACTTATATGACAGATTGTCCACTTCACACTGTTCCTTGCCTCATTACAGTGGAAAACCAAGAGGAAACATCGCAAAAAACCACCCCTGCGATTGCCGGGGCCACATCCTGTGATGAAATGTCAAACTATACAAATGGTTTGAATGATTGTTAAAAAATAAAAACTGAAAATTAAAAAAAAAAGAAAACAAATAGATATAGTTTTAATGCAGTGTTTATTTATTTTTTTTAAATTTGACTTAAGTACATCAACTTTACATTATCTTATATGATTTACTGTCAGTATTGGCATACGATACATAATGACGGTACCTGGATATAGCACTAGATTTTAAACAAAGGAACGTTCGAATCCTGTCATTTATACTCATCCCCAGTGATTCTAATGTCTTTTGATTATACTAATCTGGAATGAATATATCCCTGTGTAAAAAAAAAAAAAATACTAATGAGTTTAACAGGCCAGTGGTACTGAATCAGCAGTTTTTCACTTTTATAATGACATAACTATTAATAAGCTTACAGCTTACATTAATGAGCTTTTAACAAATGTTCATGACCAAGATTCAGCTTTATTATAAAAAAAAACTTGGTTGTTGTTGTTACCTTTTTATTCCCCGATTCTTTCCCAGATAGCGAGCGAAATCAAAACCATTAATTTGCAGTAGATAGACATAAAAGTAAACACCGCAATATAGGGCTGGTTAAAAAATGAAAGCAGATTAAAACCAATTGTCAAAACTATCATTAATGCCACGGCTAACCTCTGATTAAAATCCATGTCGGTGTGTTGGTACCATATGAGTATTGAGCTCTTAAGAGGTTTACACTTACATGTATGCATTACTTGTCTCTAAAACTAAATAGACCAACATTTTTCAACAGACACACTTAATAAAGGTGCTATGCAATGTAATTAAAGAAAAACTTACCAGTAATGCTAAAAGAATGATGAAAACTGTCAGCTTGCCGATAAGCTCGAAACACACCTGTGCTAATCATCCGGGTAACGGTTGGTACAAAATACGAACCAATTCCACAAAAGTGACATCAAAAATTGTAAAATCTTTTTTTGTGCCATGTTTTCATTTCTATGCCTCTGGTATAGCTTATATATATCAAAATGTAAAGTGAATGAAAGTTTAAAATGAACCCAAATGACTTTAAAAAGACATGCGCAACGGTGGCAAAATTTGACCCTTTAACAAGTGCTAAATTTGACACGCAATAGTTGCCTCCCCTGAAAAAACGAGCGCGGGCACGGTCATGTGTTGAAATTGTACTGCACGCTCAGAGGAAAATCACAGTGTGTATTGTGTGTGATGTTTGATATTCCTTATGAGGAGATTTTTCTGACATCACCACTGGGTGTCAAAGGTCAAATTAAGACCATTGAGTGCTATTCCTTAGGAGGACCTCCTCGTAAGGCAGATTCTCCTCACATGGGTTTATTAAGCTTAAAGATCTCCTCTCAAGTACCTGTTCATCTGCTCACACGCACACTATGGAGACACATGAAAATACATCAAATGCTAGTAAAAAACATGAGTGAAATATTAATTGAAATAGAAACAGAAAAAATGAAATCAAGCCGATAACTAAAATTTCTCCTTTTGTTCTAAATAAAACCATAATAGCAACAGCAGGAACATTTAAATCCATAACTAAAATGAGATCTGGCGATATTTGAATAGAGTGCCATAGACAACAACAATTTAATAAAACTTAAGGGATCTGTTTGTTTAACAGCAGTAAGGGGATCATCCGTGACAGATCTCGCTGGTTTACCGGTAGTTCAAATCTGTGCTGAATTGTCAGACCAAGGGGTAACATATGTCCAATGTTTTTCTACAAAGAAATAAGGCAATGTTATACAATTAAATATTTACTTGTTTACATTTAACAAGACACATCTTCAGTGGTCCTCACCGCATGAAAGTGGACATATACGTCCCCAACCCAACAAGGTGCTTTTAATGTCAGAAGTTTGGACATGGTAAGAATCAGTGTTGAGGTGGTCTGGTTTGTTTCCACTGTGCTGGAGAAAACCGTAAGGGATTTGACTGCAGTAAAGCTATAAAGTGCAGTAATTGCAGTGAGGCCCACATGGCCCCTTCCAAAGATTGTCCTCTTTTCAAAAAAGAAAACAAATAAAAGGTAAATAAATCAGAAAAAAAACATCAGTTACCCTGAGGCTAGGTGCCTTGCCTCTGTCTCGGATGGTACTAACTTGTCATAAACCAGTGTTGCCAAAAAGACATCTGTGCCAATTGGGACACAGACCAATCTAACCTGGCCTGTTGGTGAAAATCAACACAAACCCAAAATCAAAAACTAACACTGTTACATCTTGTTCTGCTCAAACTAGCCAAATTAATTCACAGCCAGCGCAAAATAAGTCCAAAGAAAACGACAAAGAAACAAAAACAAATAAAAAACCAAATGGCCCCTCTAAGGCAACCACGGATGCTGTTCAGACATTTCAGTTTACATAGCTGATAGATATTTCAAAGGAATGGAGAGTTCCCACTCCTCCTAAACCATCAACATCTAAGACTCTGGAATCAAACCTGGGAGAGGAAGGAGTAGGTCTCCAACTGGGGAAAAACGATCGCGATCTACTCCTAGTTCCCCAATTCGCCTCCCTCCTTAATGGATTCCATAATCAATGTAATTGTCAATTGCCTGCAGGAAACTTACTGGAAAACCTGTGACAGAGATAAAATCTCTTTTAAAAACTTTGCCCTTCATAGCACCGTTTCTGATGATTTGGAGAGAGCCATTGGTAGCTCCTCCATATTTATCAGCTGCAACCGTATCCACAGTCCTGTACCTCTTGACACGGAGTTGCAGGCTGTGGCTTTTC